>JBAMAX010000233.1:0-34267 GCA_037043745.1 Chymomyza amoena
CGATGAAAAGAATCATCATAACTGCAGCCCACTGCATCAAAGGTGTTAAGGCTAACACCTTGACAGTTCGCGTTGGTTCCAATTATAGCGATAGTGGAGGAACTATTTTCCAAGTTGAAAAATTTGAGGCACATGGCGGGTTTGCCTTTTTTGAGAAAAACGACGTTGGCGTATTATTACTCAGCTCTTCCATCGATCTTAATGGGATTACAACAAAAAGTATTGCATTGGCCTATGAAAGTCCTGCAAATGGTTCCATAGCAACAGCTACGGGCTGGGGTATTACTTCGACAGGTGATTACGCCTCCGTACTGCAAACAGTGGATTTGGACATTATTGATTTTAGAACATGCAGGGAATTGCACAAGGTGACCCCGGATATGATTTGTGCTGCATCGCCGGGAAAATCTGCATGTATTGGGGACTCAGGTGGTCCGCTGGTATTTGATAATAAGCTGGTTGGTTTATATTCCTGGGGTGTCTTTTCCGAGGATAACGATAATGAACAAAACGATCAATACATACCAAGTATTTTTACTAATGTTGCCTACTTTCGAGATTGGATAGAACATGTTTCCGAATTCTTTTTAACAATCAGTTAAAAATTGTTTAGTAAAAATAAATATTCTTATGTCTACAAGTGCATATAAGCCTTTGAATCTGAAGTACCATGCTTAAATTGCTGTTTTGTTCAAAACTATAATTGAATATCAATCACTAAATAAAATTTCTGCTTCGACATAGGAGTTAGAACATCTTTTGTTATTAAAAAATATAAACAGCTTAAAATAAGAAAAATTTTAAATAAAATTTTAGTGTTCATGACGACATGGTGATTAAAAAAACAACCAATTTCATGTCAATTTTATTAATAGATGCTTCAAAGCATAACTCGAGATGCTCGAATCGTTGGCGGTCAAGATGAATGCATAGAATATGCTTCCTGGCAGGTCTCGATCCAACACAGATTTTCAATTCTCTTAAATTTAAGCCATTTCTTTCAATACTTTCTTTGCCATACGCGTCCAAACATTTATATTATATTTTTGTGGGGGGATGCCAATTATTTGCCATTTTTGAAAATTGTTCTTATCGAAAATAGTTAAGACCTTTAAAAACTTATTTAAATCTAGTTTTTATACCCCGTACCCGTATGGTACAAAGGGTAACATATAGAAGGAGACGTCGGAGACACCCCAAAGTTACCTAAAATATGATCAGGGGAATAGGGAAGTCGATATGCCCATGTCCGTCTGTCCGTCCGCCCGTCTGTCCGTCTGTCCGTTTGAACGCCTAGGTCTCAGAGATGGTAAGAGCTAGAGTTACCAAACTTTCACATTAGATCTTATTTTATTCTATAGAAGACAAGTTTATTTTATTTTTTTGATATCGGGGAAAAATTATATAGCTCTCATATGGGTGTTTCAGACGACCTCGACAAAAAAAAAGCGTTTTAGATGAATAATTCGTTTGTTTATGAAGATATCGTAACCAAATTTGGTATTCAAAAGTTTTATAGTTTCCAATCACTGTACCAAATTTGATCGAAGTCGGTTGACTATATCATATAGCTCCCATAGGACCGATTGGCCAAAATAACTTTTTTAAAGAAAAATTCGCTATATTTCGTTTTTTAATAAAGATATCGTAACCAGATTTGGCGTTTGGAAAATTTTTAGACCACTTAAGCTATGTGCCAAATTTGAACAGAATCGGTTGACTATCTCATATAGCTCCCATAGGTCCGATCTTCCAAAAAATCTATTTTTTAACAAAATTTGTTGTGTTTTGTTTGTTTGTTAAAATATTGGGACCAAATTTGACATTCGTGAGTATTTTATAGTTCCTAAGCACTGTACTAAATTTAATCCAAATCGTTTGACTAGATCATATAGCTCCCATAGGACCAATCGGTCCAAAAACACGTTTTTTATACAAAATCCGATGTGTTTCGTTTGTTTGTAGAGATATTTGAACTAAATTCGGCATTCAGATCTTTTTTAAGGTATTTAAGAACTGTGTCAAATTTTATTGAAATCGGTTGACCATATCATATAGCTCCCATAGGAACGATCGGTCACAAACAAAATTTTTGCTTAAAAATTCTTCTGTTTTTGGTTTTTTGTGAAGGAACCGGATTTTATTGCAAGCTAGTGGTACAGGGTATCCTAAAGTCGTCCGCGCCAGACTTTACGTCCGCCATTTTTATTCTCGATTTTTTAATTTACTGTACCAGAAAAAATATATGGAGCTTAATAACAGGCGCGGAAAGAAAAATATAATTTTTGAAAGAGTGCCATCTTGGATTTGTATAGTTTTTTGAAAGTCAGGTCTTGGCTTAATGCTAATATGACTCTCTAAAATCCCTTCCAATCGAAAAACAAACAAATGACACATCTAGCGTAATTTTCAACAACAGAAAAATATGAATAGTTCTACTGTCGTTTGGTAATATTTGCGGTAATATAGGGTGACTCTATATGGAAGAACGTACAGCGTGTTTTTTTTAGAGGTTCACAACTTTAAGTTGGCAACACTGCTTTATCTGGTTTAACAGAAGATAGTTGATTTTGGTTTGACATTTCAATGTAGATAGACTTACATTAAGTAAAGCTTTCAAATTTTTAAAATATCTTATCAAAATAATTTTTATTCGTAATACAATTCTTAATTTTTTAACTTAAAAAAATCTAAAAACTCATACATTTCTTGTATGTTACTAATCGCTCCTAATCCAGTATTTTTGAACCCAAACTAATTGTTTTGTTTAAATTAAAATTGAGACAAATGCATAATTTATTTCCAAAGAGACACTGAACATGTTAATTGACTTGACATATAGACGACTTATATACTCAAAACACACACAGTGACAACTAAAATAGAGTTCTAAATTATTAACACAAATGCCACGAGAATAAATCATATATGATAACACACATACATAGTAAATAATCAAAATGAAATAAGTCTCCAAACCCCCCGCTAAAAAATGAAAATGCCCAAAGACAGTCTCATTTTAATGAGACCGAAACCACAAACTAAATTGGATCTGTGTGTGTGTGTGTGAGTGTGCGTTTGTGTGGGGTTGGATGGGATCTGGGGTTGGGGGTGGAAACTGAGCAGGGGTCTTGAGTGTTGTGGTATATGTGCTTTAAATTTAAATTCAAGTGATTTAGGCAAAACACGCGCGCCAACAACAACAATAACAACAAAAACAAATATGGCTGGCAGCGGATGTTTTGGCAAGGTGACTAAGTGACTGAGTGTGCGTGAGTGTGAAACTGTGTGAGTGTAAGTGTGAATGTGCGTGAGTGTGAATTTGTGTGAGTGTGAATATGGCAACACTAATGGTCATTTGAATAGGTGTAATGGCTGAAAGGAATGAAGATGGCGGAGTTTCTTTAACTTTTTCGTATAGATTGATTAATTGTTTAGGAAACTTACTTAACGTAATTTTTTAGAGCTCTTAAATAAATTTTATCCAGACTTTCAACTAATTAAAATTAAAAGGAAATAAAATTTAATAAAATTAAATAAAATAAAATTATTTAATGATATGAAATGATATGAAATGATATGAAATGATATGAAATGATATGAAATGATATGAAATGATATGAAATGATATGAAATGATATGAAATGATATGAAATGATATGAAATGATATGAAATGATATGAAATGATATGAAATGATATGAAATGATATGAAATGATATGAAATGATATGAAATGATATGAAATGATATGAAATGATATGAAATGATATGAAATGATATGAAATGATATGCAATGATATGAAATGATATGAAATGATATGAAATGATATGAAATGATATGAAATGATGTAATCAAATCAAATCAAATCAAATCAAATCAAATCAAATCAAATCAAATCAAATCAAATCAAATCAAATCAACAATCAAATCAAATCAAATCAACAAATCAAATCAAATCAAATAAAATCAAATCAAATCAAATCAAATCAAATCAAATCAAATCAAATCAAATCAAATCAAATCAAATCAAATCAAATCAAATCAAATCAAATCAAATCAAATCAAATCAAATCAAATCAAATCAAATCAAATCAAATCAAATCAAATCAAATCAAATCAAATCAAATCAAATCAAATCAAATCAAATCAAATCAAATCAAATCAAATCAAATCAAATCAAATCAATCATCAAATCAAATCAAATCAAATCAAATCAAATCAAATCAAATCAAATCAAATCAAATCAAATCAAATCAAATCAAATCAAATCAAATCAAGTCAAATCAAATCAAATCAAATCAATTCAAAAATAAAGTAAAATAAAATAAAATAATTTTAAATAAATTAAAATAAAATAATGCAAATAAAAAACAACTAGAGAGGCCATGAAAGCATCTTCATTTGTTACCCCTTAATCAAAAAAATATAACTTGATTAAATAACTAAATTAATATGGAAATAGATATCCAAAGTGCTTTAAATTCTAAGCTTTTTGCATACGAAATAAAATAATAATAATTCTTAGAAAATTTCTGACATTTTTTAATGCATTATTTCAGGATTATTAAGAAGAATTTTAAGGAATTTTAATTTTCAATCTGCTCGCGAGCATAAAACGCACATCAAAGAGTTAAACATTGTCCTGATTTTCATTGAAATTTTTCGTGGACGGCTTCAATTACGAATTTCATGGCCCACGTTGCGTATACGCAATTGTATTTTCTCCCATATCATATCATGGGGCCTGTATGCTGCATTTTGGAGCAACAAAAATAACGTGAATTTTCTTCAAACTGCGCTGCAAAAGAGTTTTTACGCATTTTTCGCAATTCGGTACAATTCAATTCATATCAGCACGATAATAGTTGCCCAGGATGACAAAGGAGTGAATAATTGAACAAAAATGCTCATGTGGTTGCAATATTCACAAGATATCAATATTATTGTGAATGATGGTGGGCTATTGTATATGGAAATGGTTGACGATATTGGTTGGTGAAGATTATTGCACAAAAGCAGCAGTTGAAAATAGTATGTTATTAGTACAGTCTTGACCTAAAGAAATATTGCAGAAAAAAATTTAGAAACATAAAGTTCCTTGAAGTTTAATACTAAAATATTCCTTAAAGCCTTTTAATTTGAGAACTACTTTAGATTAAATCTGTTACAATTATATAAAATGTAAGCTTACATATGATCTGCATTAGCATTATGTTAGAATGTAACACAACAGAGTTGTGAGCTGACGTTGTTCATTACTCTTTCACTCTAAGGTTCTCTGATAAGGTATTGCCAACTGCCATCTTCTGTTGTAAATAATATACATAGTTTTAGTTCTTAATAAACCATTGACCGAACAACTAAAGCTCTGCTATTATTCCTAATAAAATGTTTACATTTTAGACTTTTCGGATAGTTCTGGAAACGTCTATATCCAGTATGCAAGTTTTTCTACCCTATTCGTATACTATTATACTATTATGTATAGTTTACCAGAGACATACTATGCTCGTCGAATCGACGAACATTAATATTTTTTATGCGTTTTCTGTTTGCCTATGAATTTTCATGCTTAGCATTTATTTTAGTAGTTTGCTAATTGTTGAGAACGTTTTTTTCCTCGCCCTTCATATTATATTTAAAAAACTAGTTAATATTCGTCTATAGCACGACGGTATGGCCTTGTGAAAGTCAACAATCATAACGTAAGCTAATTTGATGTTGAAGAAGATAATGCTGACAGCCTCGAACAAGCCGAATTTCAGCCAACTGTGTTTTTTATTAACTTTATGTAATTAAAAAGGTAACATACGTCATATAAATATCAAGTTTGGGTTGATTATTTCTATTATATGTGCAGGAAAAACGAATATATTGTTATGTATTTATTTAAATGAAGTTTAAAAAAATGGCGGACGTAAAGTCGTGCGCGGACGACTTTAGGATACCCTGTACCACTAGCTTGTAATAAAGTCCAATTTCTTCACAAAAACCAAAAACAGAAGAATTTTTAAGCAAAAATTTTTGTTTTGACCGATCGTTCCTATGGGAGCTATATGATATAGTCAACCGATTTCAATAAAATTTGACACAGTGCTTAAATACCTTAAAAAAGATATGAATGCCAAATTTATTTCAAATATCTTTATAAAAAACGTGTTTTTGGACCGATTGGTCCTATGGGAGCTATATGATCTAGTCAAACGATTTGGATTAAATTTGGTACAGTGCTTAGGAACTATAAAATACTCACGAATGTCAAATTTGGTCCCAATATCTTAACAAACAAACGAAACACAACAAATTTTGTTCAAAAATCGATTTTTTGGAAGATCGGACCTATGGGAGCTATATGATATAGTCAACCGATTTTGTTCAAATTTGGCACATTGCTTAAGTGGTCTAAAAAATTTCTAAACGCCAAATCTGGTTAGGATATCTTTATTAAAAAACGAAATATAGCGAATTTTTCTTTAAAAAAGTTATTTTGGCCGATCGGTCCTATGGGAGCTATATGATATAGTCAACCGATTTATATCACATTTGGTACAGTGATTGGGAACTATAAAAAACTTTTGAATACCAAATTTCGTTACGATATCTACATAAACAAACGAATTATTCATCTAAAACACTCTTTTTTTTCGAGGTCGTCTCAAACACCCCCATGGGAGCTATATAATTTATCCCCGATATCAAAAAAATAAAATAAACTTGCCTCCTATGGAATAATATGGGATCTAATGTGAAAGTTTGGTAACTCTAGCTCTTACCATCTCTGAGATCTAGGCGATCACACGGACGGACAGACGGACGGTCGGGCAGACGGACAGACGGACATGGGTATATCGACTTCTCTATTCACCCTGATCATATTTTAGGTAACTTTGGGGTGTCTCCGACGTCTCCTTCTATATGTTACATACATTTTCGGCTTGCACAAACTTAATATACCCTTGGTACCATACGGTACAGGGTATAAAAACAAATGCTAGTATATGAATTATTGCTTCATTTTTTTTTTTTAATTTTAAGTTTATTCTTAAGAGAACACTAGGGTGGCAAAAATTGAACATCTCGCGATTTAAATGACGTAACAGCCTATAAAGTTTCCTTTTTCCTGCAAATAGCGCCTGTAAAATTTACTAACGATCTAAATGGTACCAAAAATAGATCAAGGGCCTAGAAATTTGCATCCAATCAAACAAATTATGGTTCGTACAGTCTCATGTCTCTTTAAAAATAATAGTAAATAAATATTTAGCACCTAGTCTGAATGGAGACTAGTTTCTTTTGTTATAGTTTAAATATTGTTATATGATTTGCTGATTGTTTTTTACAGATTCTCACTAAAAATTTGATGAAAAAAAAAGAATAAATAAATATTGATCCGGCCTGCAAAAATTTGGTAAGTTCTGAAATTTTAATCAACTTGAGCTTTCAAGTCCGGCTATTAATTATACTATTTTAAAAAATATTGGTATCCTTAACATGGTAACGTAAAATGTTATGCGAAAAGCAAAAATGTATCCAAACAATCTTTCAATGAAACGGGCTATATTTCGGGTAGATATTTTGGAAAAACCCTTTTTCGAAAAAAAAAAAAAAATTTAGCTCTACTAACACCAAATATATCTTACTTAAGAGATTTCGATAATTTTACTGTAGATAATTGATTTACCCATCGATTACATTTGAAATATGTTGTTTGGTCGCTATTCATGTATTCATTTGAAAAATTTGCACGATTTTTGACATATTTTCGAGACTATCCAATACTTTGTAGTTTATAAATTTTGAAAGTGCTATATGGAGGTAAAATGAAATCCATTTCGGTGGCAACATCTTCGACATCGTTGACTTAAAAATTTGCTATATTAGCGGCGGCCCCCCTAAAGTACACCTAATTCAGATATTACTCGGTAGATATAATAAGTTTCAAAAAAAAACCGTGTACAAAATGACAGTAAATCCTTTAGTTGGTAGGGCAATAAAAAGGAAATGGTGATCCCCTTGAAAAATTTTTAAAAGTTTATTATTTTATAAAAATATTTTTGTGTACAATTTCAACGATATAGCTTTTTTTATTCGAGCTATATCGAATGAAATTGTACAAAAAAGTTGTTTTCTATGCCATTATATTTCAATCCCGGGTAAAAACAGAATTGGGGGTGTATATAATTTAAAAAAAATTAAATGTATATGTGTCAAAGATACAAGCCTCTAGGTGTCCTTTAACAATATATATAACTATAAGCTTCAATATTATTTTATAAAAATCTTCAAAATACTTTATAGAAGTAGTTGAACCTATTCAATTGAGCGTGAGTGTGGCGCTTTGTTCCAAACAACAACCAAACAGCGGCAATAAGAAAGCCAGCAATAATTCGTCGTGCAAAGCGGAAGCGGAAACTTCAAAGTGCACACACACAAACGCCCACACTCTCACTCTCACTCACACTTACACAAACACTCACACCCAAACACACACACGCACTTGACTTTATGAAGCGCTCGAGTGTCTCAGAGCTGAAGTGCCGAAGAGAGGAAGAGAGTCAGTTGGAGAGAGAGGCGTGAGTACCGCCTTTGGCGGCATGCCTTGGCGTTAGGATGTGGCATGTATGGCATGAGCATGAGGTAAAGGACGCCACTCTGCGTGCTCCTGAATAAATACGCATTTCGTTTGGGGGTCTAAGCTCAGCTTGGGGACTGAAGATGACGCCACATTGTTGTCAGCTTGCTTTATATCAGTTGTTGGCCATTTTCGCAGCTTTTGTTATTAATTCAGTGCCACTGTGCAGGGCACACATATACATATGTACCTTTTTTATTTTTTTTTATAATTTATATGTCCTGTGCACACACACAGATACACACACACCTGGAAAATTGCCAAACTGAAAGACAATAAAATTTGAGCAATTTCGTATTTTTGTCGTTTGACGCCATTAAAATGACTTTTTGCTGTTTTGGTTTGCTTTGCTGGCGTTTTTTTTTTTTTTACTTTTTTGTTGGGTATTTTGAATTAAAGATGTTGTTTGTAGGGGTTGTATATAGAGAGATAACATAGATGACGTGCCAAAACTCTCTTTCTACCTTTTGATACTTAATAAATAGTAATGCTTAGGTGTCCTTGCATAAGATATCTTTCGATAAATTCGTAAACCTAGATCCGATAAAAATAATAATGTTTGGAGGGGTTGGATATAGAGAGATGACAGAGATGACGTGCTAAAACTCGCTTTCTACCTTTGGATACCTAATAAATTGTAATGCTTTGGAATCTTTGCATAAGCAATCTTTCAATAAATTCGTCAAGGAAGGTCCGATAAAATAATAATGTTTGTAGGGTTGGATATAGATATATATATTGGAGAGATGACAGAGATGACGTGCCGAACTTCGCTTTCTACCTTTGGATAACTAATAAATTGTAATGCTTTGGAATCCTTGCAGAAGATATCCTTCGATTAATTCGTCCACCAAGGTCCGATAAAAATAATAATGTTTGTTGGGTTTGGATACAGAGAGATGACAGAGATGACGCGCCAAAACTCGCTTTCTACCTTTGGATACCTAATAAATTTTAATGCTTTGGAATCCTTGCATAAGATATCTTTCGATAAATTCGTCAACCAAGGTCCGTTGAAAATAATAATGTTCGAGGGGTTGATATAGAAAGATGACAGAGATGACCTGCCAAAATTCGCTTTCTACCTTTGGATACCTTATAAATTGAATGCTAACGAAGACCTTAGTAGGGCATTCACAATTCAACATCTTCCACCTCACATTTCTCTCTTATTTTTATTTAATATTCCTCGGCTTCTACATTATACATTTAATGTGTCAACGGGTTAGTCTGATTTTATTTATTATTTTTTTTTCCATATTGTACGCATGTATGGGTTTAATCTCATTTTATATTCTCAGCTGTCTTTCTCTTCTTTGTTTTGTCACTTTCAGGAGCAGTTCTTATCGAAATGCAACTGGAAACGATTGCGTGCTAAATCCAGACTCAGCTCTACTTTTCATTTTTTTCTTCCTCATGTGTATCTTTAGTATAGTTTAAATACGCTTACAAGGTTTTTGCTGTTGTTTTTGCTATTGTTGTTGTTGTTGGCGCTGGCCTTTTCGTGTATCTCCTGCAACTTCCTGCAGCTTCCTTTAGCTGCTTCCTGCTGTTTACACACAATTCTTTTGTAAAGTGTCCAAGGTCCTTGGCAGCGAGAAGGCGCATGCCGTAATTTTATTTCTTTGTTGTTCATTGTATAACACGCGTTGGTATGAGTGCATATTAGCGAGGGTAGTTCGATTAGAATGCCTTTTTTTTTATTGTAATCTAAACATTTAAATCAAATGCTTAGTTTATAAAAGGCACTATAAAATTAAAAAATTAAGCCTTAAACCACGAAAATAAGTCAAGTCAGAGCCTCCACAAAATAAAAATGACTTTTTTAGGGCCATACCAGCATTAAAAGACGGAGTGTTTTATGATCCGAAAAATGGTCGTCAAGTCAAAAATCGTTGATAAAACCGTCGATAGTATGATATTAAATGATCGAAGTAAGAAATTGGATTAGCGTCAATTCCACTTTTATTCAAAATAAATCCGACAGGGTTTTACCGCGAAAATGTTCAAGCAGTCACGATAGAAAAAATCTTTGAACTCTAGATTTAGCTTCTCTTTTTTTGAGCCTGAGAAAATGGTTCGAACATGATAATTCGTGGTCTTTTAAAAAGATCACCATTGATACATAGATACGTTTTTTTTTTGTTTGGAAAAAAATATATATGAGTTGGCTTGAGCTTAAGTGACATAATCAACCATCGATTTGGTTTAATACTCAACCAAGTCACCTATTCTAAAATCTTTAAGTAAATTCAGGTTTAGCTCCTTTTAACCTTTTACTCTTTCCAAGCCCACGAAAATGGCTCCATGGCCATGGATGACCACGCATGGTAAAAGTATTTGGTCGATTGAAAAGGTCTACCATACTTTGAGAAATCCAAGAAAACTTATTATTTAGAACCATTAGCAAAGCTAAATAAAGTGCCTTCCATATTTCCCGGCCACTGGCCCCATTTTTGCAGACTTTTTTTTTTTTTTAATTTTTCTAATCCCCGGTATTTGTAGATCTGTGAAATGCCAATGTCGTCAAAGGGATATATTTTTCTTAATTTCGAATAGCCACAAGAAATCATAAGAGTGGAACTAAATGATCTAACTGGAGAGCCACGCTACAATATTTTGCCCCTCTTTATAACCAAATTAGTAAGAAATACTCCATTTTTCGGATCAAATATCTTTAAGTACTGAATAATGGTCCGATTCTGACCGCGGACTCGGACCTTATCCAGCAAATTAATTGGGAAATGACTAAGGGCTTTCCAACAACTAAGAAGATCCCGGTATTTGTGGATCTGTGTAATTTTACTTAAAAAATATATTACGGGCCTAATTTTTATACTGATGAAGTCGCGGCATTCCTATATAATATTAATGCGAAACTAATAGTAGCTTTGAATTCCGTGAAAGCTTTTTGGCAAAATTTTACAAGAGATCAAAAAATATAAGGGCCGTTGCGGGAAAGCAGAATGGTTCCAAACGCCGGACCGAAAGCGTACTACTTTTGAAAATAAGTTCCAATTTGGCATTTTTTCTTTATTTTCCGGAAATCTCTTTTAAATTTTCTTTTGAATCTTGAAAGCCAACAATGTATCGTCCATAGTCTTGAAAGATAAGAAATTTTTATAAAGATAATTCAAAACTTTTTGCGATTAAAGATTGGGTTGCAGTTTCTAGCATACGTATAATAAAAAAAAAACAAAAATGTAATAATTTTTTAGAGGGTTATACACTTTATCATTCCAAAAAACAGAAAAAAATTAAAGATCTTTTTAAAATGTTAGTACAAGAATTCTCTTTCACCTTAAAGACAAGCATAATATTTTAGTTGTTTTTTCGTTCATAAAAAGTAAGTTGAAAGTTTGTAATTTTTAAAAGTGGTAGAAATTTATCATTCCAGAAAACTGGAGAAAGCTTACGATATTTTAAAATGGTCGTAAAATAATTTTCTTTCAGCGAAAAGATTAACATAATTTTTAAAATTTTAGCATCACTGCAGTGCTTAAAACATGTTTTTCGATATTGTTATTTCGAGTTTCTCGACCCAAAATTATCCTAAAAAGCAATTTTATGCGCAGGTTCCCTTGATGACCCTTAAATTTGTTAGCAAAAAAATAAACATCGAATAAAGTATAGTTTTTGCTACAGAAATCTTTAAAGATTTTGACAATGGTTTGAAAACAAATAAACAAATAAATAAAAATAGATGTCAAAGAAATATCAAAGATTTCATTTTTCGGACAAATAATTCCAAATGTTTACGCTTTTACTAGAATGGCAGAAAAGAGTTACAACAATTCTAAAAATATTTTAATATATTGAAAAACCAAAACGCTCTTAGATTTGGAATTGTAATAAATTGATTTAGTAAAATAGTTTTTCACAAATCATCATCTAGATAGCCCTTTTAAAAGAACAATACATCGAAATAATTCCGAATGTTTACGCTTTTGGTAGAATGGCAGAAAAGAGTTGCAACAATTCTAAAAATATTTTAATGCATTGAAAACCCAAAACGCTCCTAGATTTGGAATTGTAGTAAAATTGATTTAGTAAAATAGTTTTTTCATAAATCATCATATAGATAGCACTTTTCAAAGAACAATACCTTGAAATAATCGCTCATTATGCTCCATAACCAGTACTAGAATTTGCCTCAAATTTTATAATTTCATTTTATATACAAATTATCGATTTTGCGACATTAAAATATTTAAAAAAAATTTATTGAAATAAAATTCTATTTTTTTTAATATTTAAGAATTAAAAAATTAACAAAAAATATATTGCTAATGCCAAATGCAAACAAAATTTCCAAATTTCCAAAAAATATTTCAAAACACTAATACAATGTACTAATTTTTTCACAAAGGATATGCTAACATTTCTTAATTAATATGCAACAGTCTCCAAATTTCTAAATTTTTTTCAGGTGAAAGTTTGTCAAAAATCTGACTATGCATTTGCGAATACGTTTAAAAAAAAAAAGTTTAGTTATTTTATTATTTTTAAAAATTAAGCGCCTTTTCATCGAACAGAATATTCTACACTCAAAATGCAGCCAACTTTTTAACCTTCCCTCGTATATTATGTCCATGCGTGCGTGTATAAGACAAACTGTGTGCGTGTGTATATCTGCGTATGTGTGTGTGTGTGTGCTTGTTTGATTTAAGTCACAAACAAGATAGAGATAAACTTTGTTTGGATTTTGTACTCGCTTTTGAATTTGTTGTCACTTGAATTTCTTCTCTTTCTTTTTCGCTTCTTTGACTCTGCTTGCTGTCTTGTCCTTATTCAAAAAAGAAATAGAAAGACAGAGAGAGAGCGAGAGAGCGAGAGAAAAACACATTCTGCTGCAGCATTTACTTTTGTCGTTGTCATATCCTTTATTTCGTTTGTTTTGCCTTTTTGTTCCTGTTTCTCTTCTCTTCTTCTGCAGCTCTCTTGGAAGAAAAGTCAAGTGATACTTTAAATGACATTTTGCAAATATATTTCCCAGCATTACCGTTGTTTTTCATTTTCATTTTCATTTCTTGGTTTTACTTTTTGTGCAAAGCTTTTGAGTAAAATAAATTGCACTTTTTATTTTTATTTTTTTTAAGTTTGTATTTTAAGCAGCATAAATAAATAAAAACAGTCTAACATATTTAGTTTGGAGAAATGAATATATCCTTATATAAATATTTTGGTTACTTTAATGTGTTAAAAGCATGTTTAATTAAATAAATTTTTTAAGTGTGAGTATAAAATATAGAGATATAAGGAAAGTTAATCCAAAAAGTTAAGACAGATTAAAGATTTAGTTTAGTTTGGCTTTAATGGATTGGAAGCAAAGTTTAGTAAGCTATTTTGACTATAGAGAATATCTTTTTGTAGCAGATAAAGTTCTAAGCAAATTTTTCATAAAAAATTAAAAATAAAAACGCCTTTTTGGCACTAGAAATGTCAAGCCATATAAATCCAAGCTGATTTTGCCGACAATCCAATATCTCTTGTATAAATTTTATAATACATCTTTTTTATTGTTAACTTCTTTTGTGCAGTAGTAATCATAAAGGATAAAAGCTTTATGCTCCAATAGGTTTAAAATCATTTAATAGTTTTTTATGGTTTCAGTTTTTTTTAGTACGCTGCGCTTTTTTAATGGTTCAACAAAAAAAATAAAAAACTTTTATTCCGTATTATAGTTTTTGGCAAAAATTAATAAAATTTATAGCCAATATGTCGTAAAAAATATTTTTTTACAACTTGTCCAAAAAGCTTTAATAACCTTGAGTACTAAATTGAATTTTACTATGGAAAAATAAAAAAATAGTTTATATTGAAGTTTTCGTTATTAAAATATTTACGTTTTTTTTTTATTTTTTGACAACTTTAATATGCTTTAATACACTGTACTAAAAAGGTCTTCATACAGCTGCTAGCCTCAACTTTAAATTAAATTCAGAGCTTATAAAATATATATGGAAAATTTTAAGTTGACAAATTGTTTTTAATTTAATTAAAAGTTTTTAACCAGAAGCTTGTAAGCATAAATTATAAGTTGCTTGCAGTTAAGTCTTTGTAAACCTCAACTTATGTGGAAAAGGAGGAAAATGTTAATAATTATTTATATAAAAGTTTTTAAAATATTTTATTGGCCTTGTGTATTCAAGGAAAATTTTTAAAATTTGTTTAGAGTTCAGATGATTTTTTTTAGCTTTTTACAATAAAATACTTGTTTAAGCAAATCTCAGAATATAAGATAATGTTAGTAAATAAATAAATGAAAAAAAAATACATATTATACATATATTATTTTTTCGGGTCTTTTATTAAATTTTTTTGTATTTATAATTATTTTATTGCACTTACTCAAATTAAGTCTCATAGAAGATTTAAATAATTATTTTAAGTATTTTTATTACTTATTTTATTATTATTATTATAAATTTTATGAATTTTTATATTTTTATGATATTTATAATTTCTATATTTGTTATTTTTACTATATTTATTATTTGTATTATTTTTTATTTACTATTTTTAGTATTATTTTTTGTATTTTTTTTGGTTTTATTATTTCTACTATTTTTTAATATTTTTCTTTTCACAAAAAAAAAAAAAATATTTATTAAGAGCTCAGATGTTTGCTTTTTAAAAAAAATTTATTAAGCCAAAAAAAATTTAATAAAATTATATTAAAATACAATTTTGTTATAATTAATTTTATACTATGACATTAATATTTCCAAAGTACTTGATAAAGTCAAAATTATAACTACTGAATCATAAGCTTTAGTTTATTTTTTTACTTAATTTTTTTTTCAATTATTACTTGTTTTTATTTATTTTTTTTCATTTTTGCTTTTTTTTATAATTATTTGGTTGCCTGGTTACTCAAATTTAATTTAATTTTTATATTTATTAAGAGCTCAGATGATGATTAATTTTTTAATCTTTTTAAAATATTTAACTAAATATCAAACTATGATATAATGTAAGTAAATGTAATAAAAATTTAGTATTTTTTTCAATTTTTTTACTTTTTTAATTTGTAAGTTTTTTTTTGTTTTATGTTTGTTTGTGTATTATTGTTTATTATATTATTTGTATTATATTTTTTGTTGCCTTTACTCAAATTTAATATTTATTATTATTTTTTTTTAATTCTTACTTCTTTATTTTTTTTTTTAAATCAAAAGTTTTTAAAACTTTTTTTGTTTTTATAATTCTTTGTTGTCTTTACTCAAATTTTATCTCATGAGAGTTTTTAATATATATTAGGAACTCAGATGTTTGATTTTTTAATCTTAATTATAATTGTTTCTCTTTTTTTAATTTTTAGCTTGTATAACTATTTTGTTGTCCTTTACACAAAAATTAGTGTCAGTGCAGTATTTTTTAGTTTTTATATCTTTAATTTTTTTAATATAGCCAATTTTTTATATAATCAATTTTTTTATATAATCAATTTTTTTTTATATAATCAATTTTTTTTTAATTTTTATTAAAATATTTGTTTTGTTGCCTTTATTTACATTTAATTTTAATGGAGTATTTGTAAATTTTTACCTCTTTTATTTTTTATTACCAAGTTTTTAAAATTTTTTTGTTTTTATAATTATTTTATTGCTTTTATTCAAAATTAATCTCATGGTAGATTTTAATATTTATTAAAAACTCAAATGATGTTTGATTTTAAAATATATTTAAAATATTTGTTTAAGTAAATAACAAATTAGAAGGCAATGTTATATAAGTAAATGCAAAAAAATATTCTAATTTTTATATTGTGTAATGCAAAAAAAAATGTTGTTGAATAGTTTGGGACTTTATTTTATATTTTGTTGCCTTTTTCAAAATTTATGTAGAGCTTTGATTTTTAGATTTTTTATCTTTTAAAAAGTTTTAGATGGATAATTCGTTTGTCCGCGACCAACCTTAAGGGGCACACCTAGTGTGACAGCCTAAAAAAAAGGCCATTTTTTGGGAATTAAAAAAAAAAAACTAGTGAATCCATCTATTTAAAATTTTGAGGGTATATTTATACATGTTTTGAGAATACACAGTAAAATTTTTGAAATAAAATATGAAATATTTTTGAAATGACACGCGATCTCAGGTATATACCAACTATCCAACTGCCGAGCGGCTACTCTCTTAAATGGCTGTAACTCAGAAACTATTTAAGATATCGATTTAAAATTTTAGTATGTTATTTTTAAAAGTACAACCTATCGAAATATGGAAAAAAAATATTAATTTTTTGAAAATTTCACACTAGGTGTGCCCCTTAACGTAGGCCATATTTTTTTCATATTTTTATTAGCAATAAGCTTGTAATTCATAACTTGTTAAAACGAAGAGTACTATAGATTGCAGTTTTATATTAGTTGGAAATTTACCATTAATTATTTTTCATCTGTATTACCTTTTTATTTTGTATATCTCATTAATAGTTTCTCGATTTTCGGTCTCTGAAGTCCTAATCTCAATTTCTGCCGCATTACCACGTGTGAATTGGTATATATAAGGGAATTACGCATTAAAAAATTTAGATTTTTCGAAGCACTGCTTTATTATATAAATTAATGATTTCGATGGGTGCACAAACTAAGGCATACAAAATTTAATTCCGTTTCAGATATCTCAAAAACATGTTGAAAAACTGATTTGACCTGCTAGACCCAAAATCGATATTTTTAACCTGAACAAGGGCTACGATACTTTCGGATTAACCTAGAGACCGTACCCCGTTCAGAAGGAGGAGAGGTCTTGAAAAATACTACGCTTGGTCACTTGATCAGGCAAGAGGTCCGCGTTTTTGTCACGTAGTCAAAAATATTCCGTAAGGAAATTAAATTTTTCTGGAAATAGTAGACATTCTTTTTTTTTTACTTATTTGTTCCGAATATTCTTAAATTCAAAATTCCTGCATATACTACGGTTGGGAGAATAGGTTACAAAATTTTAAAAAAATTGGTTCCCGTAGTTTAGGTACGGCATTCCAATTCAACCAATCTTTCGGATTGTACCGTATGGTACAAAGGGTATATTAAGTTTGTGCAAGCCGAAAATGTATGTAACATATAGAAGGAGTCGTGGAGACACCCCAAAGTTACCTAAAATATGATCAGGGTAATTAGCGAATTCGTTATATATATATATGTTCGTACGTCCGTCTGTCTGTCTGTCCGTATGAACGCATAGTTCTCAAAGATGATAATAGCAAATCTCTTATTGTTCCATATTAGGCAAGTTTATTTTACATTTTTGATACCAGGGTTACATAATATAGCTCCTATATGGGTGTTTCAGAAGACCTCGAAAAAAATAAAAAGTTTTAGTTGGATAATTCGTTTGTTTTTGAAGATATCGTAATCAAATTTGGCACTCGGGAGTTTTTTAGTTTTAGTTTCTAAGTACTACATCAAATTTTTTTAAAAATCGGTTGACTATATCATATTAGCTCCCATCGGTCCACGTTTTTATACAAAATTCGTAGTGTAGTTCGTATGTAAAAATATTTCAACCAAATTCGACAATCAGATCTTTTTTAGAGCACCAAAGCACTGTGCTAAATCCATCATCGGTTGACTATATAATACAGCTCCCATCGGTTTTTGGTTGCATATGAAGGTACCTAATTTTTCAATCAAATGTCTTTTGGTATTTTTAAACAACACACCGGATTTTATTGCAATATAGTGATACAGGATATCCCGAAGTCGTCCGCGCCCGACTTCGTACTTTTTTTTTTTTTTTTATATTTGTATAAATAAATACCAAACTATGGGGCTATATTAACTACTTTAGTAAGTAAATGGAAAACTAAATTTTAATTTTTAATGTTATTAACATTTTTAAATTTGCAGTAATTTTTTAATATTTTGCTTTTATATTATTTTTAGATTTTATAATTACGTATTATTTTATGATAACACTATAGTATGTGTTTTTCTTAAAGTTAGCATCATTGATGATTGAGTTTAATATTAATTTTTTTAATAACATTTTATTATTATTTTATTATTTATCCCGAGATATAAGTTTATTGATCATGTCAATATTAGCTTTTTATGTAAATATTTTGTTGGAAGGTTCAAAATAATCTTCAATATTTTGTTTTGAACTTCTCCATACTTCACTGCTATACAACATGAATGCTAATTATAAATATTTTTTAAGTACTCAAATATTTTTAAGTATTTCAACATTTTGTAAATCTTTTAATTTTTTAAATATTTTATGTAAAAAAAATTCATCAAAATATTTTTACTTTTTTCACTTAAATTTTTATAAAATGTCTGTTTCGGTATAAGAGCGAATTTTCTTTTCCGTTCTCATAATTTCAAATGTTTTTAGAGTAATTGCAGTTTTTATAAAATGCTTTAAAAGCAGTTTGAATAAAATTCTGTAAAAAAATGCGGTATAAAATACGCATAAAATATTCAAAGAGTTAGTTGAAAGCCCCCCAAAAAAAGTAACCACTATTAAAGTACTTCAATCAATTTCACTTTCCCTAAGTCCCATGCTCAATCTAATAGAGCTATCAATAAAAAAGACGTCTTCCTTATATAGTATACCCAAAATAGCACTGAATGTCATAAGTTGCTGTCATATCACTATCAAAAAGTTATTTTACTTTGCTGTCTATTTAATGTTTGGCATCCTCATTCAGCAAATAATTCATTTTGTCCTGAAATAGAATTTACCCTTTCCTAGTCCCCCCAAAATGTTACGTCTATTTGTTGATTTGTTTGCTTTTCGTTTCATCTG
This sequence comes from Chymomyza amoena, assembly GCA_037043745.1. Lineage (NCBI taxonomy): Eukaryota > Metazoa > Arthropoda > Insecta > Diptera > Drosophilidae > Chymomyza > Chymomyza amoena. Next base: position 19,393 of record JBAMAX010000233.1, read on the forward strand.
TCACTCATATCAGACAATGAGAAGAACTTTGCCATTAAGCCCAGTTAAGGGTTTGGTCGAGACGAGCAGCCATTTTAATTTTGCATAAGTGCCGTTGTTTCACTCATCCTAATTTAGGCCAAGTTGGTCCAACTCGTTTCAACTTGTTCGGATTAAGCGTCGCTGCCACAGTTAACTTAGCGCAAATTGTGGTAGTAATTTTTTTTGGGACTATTTCTTTTATTTAGTAGTTTTTGGGATGTAACTTTTGACAATGAATTTTGGCTTCATTTAATCGGATAAAGGGAAAAAGTTCAGTTTTGTCTGGGGGTCGAGGTAAGGGAAGTTTTTAGTGGAGCTTCTGTAGAAGAGCATATTTGCTTCAGGACTATTAATAAAGCAGTTCTTTATACTCAATCTGAATTTTATATTAATCTTATCCGAAATAATAAAAATTTAGTTCTGATAATAATTAAGTATATTCATTTAAATTTATTGATGGTTCCTTGTGAAAACGAATTTTATTTATAGCCTTTGTTACATGTTCTTATAGGCCTTGCGTGGGAGGTATCGGAACTTTTATTATTATTTAAAGGTTTATAGGCAACATTCTTCTTCTTATTCCGACCTTTCTTACATATACTTATGGTCCTAGTCTGGGAAGTATAGGAAACATTTATTTTTATTTTACACCTTCTTCTTTTTGTTCCGAACTCCTGCAAAACAAACCCTGGAGACATTTCTCATTTTAGAAAAATTTTGAACTGTAAACAACGATTTACTGAGAATACATTTTTTGTCTTTTCGACTTTAAAATAGATTTTATTTCTTCTTAAGTAAATCATCATGAATGATAAGATTCTTTAATTATGCTTTATTCATCGGAGACTTTTATAATTATAAAGCAATAAGAAATTGTTGCCACGGCCATCCTAGTTGTTGCAAAGTGCAAAATTATTTAAGCGAATTTCACGACTCTACATTGATTTCATTCGAAAAAAATTGTTTTCGCAAAAACAAGGAAAAATTGGTTAAAAAACACTTTATATAATCTGATAAAAGCAAATATTTCAGCCTTTACTGTTGTACTCAAAAATGTCTTAAAATTTGTAGTATTTTATCGTATTTGAATTGCGCTTAATATAATCTAATAAACGAAAAAAAGTTCATTAAAAAAATATTTTTTGCGAAAAGAGCGAAAATTTATAAAAAATGCTTTATATAATCCGATAAAAGCAGCTATCTGATTAAAGGTAATATTTCAGCCTTTGCTGTTGTGCTTAAGAACTTTTTAGTATTTTATCGTATTTGAATTGGGTTTAATATAATCTGATAAATATAAATACGTCAATTAAAAAAACAATTTTTTTTTCCGAAAACAGCTAAGTTGGGTTAAAAAAGCCTTTATGTAATCTGATAAAAGCAAATATCTGATAAAAGTAAATGTTTCAGACCTTACTGTTGGGACCTAAAAATTGAAGCATTTGTTCATATGCTTCTTGATATTGAATTAATGCCTTAATATAATCTGATATATGATAATATGATAGCTCTCCCCGTTGACCTTATTGCAAAAATTTTTTTTATAGTTTTGGGCAGAAATGCTTTCTTCTTTTATTCCTTTTATAACGTGATAAAAAGCAAATATCTCATAAAAGCAAATATTTCAGCCTTAACTGTTGTGCTAAAAAGCGATTTAAGCTTTTTAGTATTTTATCGTATACTTCCTAACATTCAATTTGGGCTTAATATATTTTGATGTACGATAATCTGATAGCTCTATCTGTTGGCCCTTACATATTGCAGGAAATTTTCTTAAATATTTCGGCAAAAACGTTTTCTTTTTTATTCCTTTTATAATCTGATAAAACCAAATATCTCATAAAAGCAAATATTTTCAGCCTTTACTGTTATGCTTAAAAACGGCATAAAATTTGTAGTATTTGTCATATACTTTTTGACATCGAATTTGGGCATTATAAAAGCTGATAAACGAAAAAAAGTTCAGCTTTAACTGTTGGCTTTTAGATATTGAAGGACATTTTCTTCAAGATGTGGGCAGAACCGTTTTTTTCTTTAATTCCATTAACTTCTTGAGGAGTATCGAGTCTCGGAGAAATGCATTCACCTTCTCAATATTCCAATCAGATAAATTCCTTTCTGACACCTTTGTTTTATTTATCATAATAATAATACCAAATTATTGAAGCGTAATAATTTAATTTGTTGCCTCTTAACAGACATATTGTTATCAGTAAAATAATAATATTAGTTTTTGCATATAAATTTCTGAACGAATTTAAGTTAAATATAATCGCTTAAAAGCAAAAAGTTTTTTTTTTTTGCCTTAAAAATGATTATCTATAGAAGCGCTTAAATTAAATGATAGAAGATTGATTTATTTACATGCATCGAACTGAACACTTTCACCCCTTAATCTACTGCTCAGAATCACCGAGTCCTTGACAACTAAGTTTCGGTTAAAATAAAAATACTAGTGAGACGCTATATAGCTAAGGTGTACTTATTAAAATTATTAATGATTTTCTCTTAAGCGACAATTTATAAATTAGAAATAAGTTAAAAAACAAAGTAATTTATTTTTGTTAATTATTTCTTTGGTTATGAGTTTTGGCAGAGCATTTTTTGCCTATATAATTCGATAAAAGCAAAAACGCAGGTTTTTTTTTTAGGGCTTTAAAAACGAGTAAATTTGGTGGCGTTTATTAATTCAACGAAGGTTTGTTTGAGTGCATCAAAAAGAAAACTTTCACCTGCTGAGTCTTCTACTTAGTGTAAGCGAGTCCTTGACACTTGAATTCCTAATACATATTATAATAATAGCAAAAAAAATAGCTAATACATACTTATAAAAAATTTGTGATTTTTCCACTTAAGCGACAGATAATAAATAAGAAAAAGAGTTGAAAAGTAGCATAATTTTTTTTTTAAATTATGCGATGTTGTTTTGACTGGCATTTTTCGCCTATATAATCGGATAAAAGAAAAGGTAGAGCTTAGTCACATAAAAAATGTCTCTAGAAGCGCTTACAATACACCATAATATTTGCTTAACGGCGTTGGTTGAAGCGATGATACCCTCTCTTATCGAATTATACGAAACACTGACCCAAAACTACAAATATAATAATATAATATAATATTATATAATAAAATTTGCTAATTCAAATTTATTGTTGCCCCTTAAGCAACAGATTAAAGGTATACAATAAAATTTGCAAACTTAAGAAATAGTTTTTGCGTAAAACGAATATAAGCTCAAAGTAATCGAATAAAAGCAAAAAATACAGTTTGGTCTGTTTGGCTTTAAAGAAAATATCTTTAAAAGTGCTTATAATATAGCAAGATATTTGCTTAACAAAACGTCGTTTCAACCAACGGGTTGAAATGCTTCCATTCTCTGGAATCGAATTTATCGAAAAACTGTCGCAAAATTATAATTTGAATACCAACTATTATAAAAGTTTCGACAAATAAGTAATATTCACTGGTTAAAAATTATTGTTGCCTCTTTAGCAACCGACTATTTAAATATAAAATTGTAACTTACTAAATAGTAGTTTTTACGTAAAACGAAATATTTTTTTTAAATTTATGCGATTAAGTTTTGATAATGCATTTTTTGCCTACATAATCGGATAAAAGCAAAAGGTACAAATTTGTCTTTTGGTCATTAAAAATTTATCTTAAAGCGCTTACAATGGTGTCTTATATTTTATAAAGGACGTTGTCTGAGTCCCGAATCGAATCACAACACTGACTCAAAACTACAATTGAAATACCCACTGACTATAAAAGTTACTTCAATAACTCAAATTAACTAGTTAAAATTTATTATTGTCTCTTAAGTAACCGAATATATATAAATATAAAAAGCATTTTTTGTTTTAATTTATGCGCTTAAGTTTTGATAAAGCACTTTTTGCCTAAATAATCGGATAAAAGCAAAAAGTACAAAAATTAAAGTATTCGAGCATTAAAAAAATGTCTCTAGAAGCCCTTGACGTTGGCTAAAGGACATGAACGCATTTAAGCTCAAAATAATCGGCTAAAAGCAAAAACTTAAACTTAGTCAATTGGCCTTAAAAGCGCTTATCAAGCCGCAGGACATTTACTTAAAGTGTCCCTCCCACGTTAGTTACGTAGCGCCTTATCAGCTGTGTAGCTGGCATATAAATATTTGCTTAAACTACATACAAAGACATACCAAGTAGTTTAGGTCATTATCCTTGTATTATCCTTTTCAACGTCATCGATTAGCATGTGTTGTTGCCACGCCAACAACGATATCAGCGCCAAGGGCAACCTTATGCTCCTTCAGGAACCAAAAACCAAAACAAAGCAAACACTCAAAAAAACCCTTAACCCACGCGGGGATCGCAGGGCGGGTGTTGCTGCTGACTTGGTCTAGTGGTACGTATCAACCACTCGAAGCTGGCTGGCCCGAAACCGCAGAAACTAACACTAACCGTTTAAAAAGGACACCACAACGTTGTGAGACGAAACTAAAACCGACAGAAAAAAAAACAACAAGAATGTTCACGTCACTTAGCGACCGCGGCGACTTTCGGGGGGTTAGTTTGGTTAGTTGGTAGTGACTGTTGACAGGATAAACGACGTGTCCTGGCACAGCTTAAGTAAGCACTGTTAGTAAAATTTTTTTCGAAACAATTTTTTAAGAATTTTTTGAGATATTTTTTTTTTTTTTTTTGTTGCACTTTACACGCTGCTTCCGGCTGACACTTTTACATTAATACTTTATTAACGGTTCGTTTGGGTCAGCTGTCAGTGTGTAACTGTAACGGTAATTGTAACTGTTCAACAGCTGTTTTAATTTTATTTTCTGATTGTTTAGCACAAAACACGACCGTCTGCTCGCACGGCTAGCCGTCAACTGTCTTTGGCTTTGTCGAGTTTTAACGACGAGCCGAGCCAACATTGTTTTCACCGTTTTAGGGAAATTGTGGCACATTGCAGCCGCCATTTTCACCACACATTGCAACGCTGCGTTGCGCTCTCTTTTGGGCTTAACTCTCTTGGCCTAAAATGTTGCACGTTGGTGAGTCTGCGCAAGGACTAAAGTGCTTTCATTTTGCCGGTTTGTTTACGTTTTGTGTTGGCCTGGTTTTTTTTCTTTTTTTGTATTGAGTTTTCTTTACCGGCTTTTTGCTTTGCATGTCATCATATCATATGATGTTTGCACGCCCCCTGCCAACCGCCCACAGTCCACCGGTAAGCCATGTTTATTTTATTTGTTAACTTAATTTTATTTTCCAATTGCCAGCTAATTGAAATAAATTTATTAATTTATTTTTTATACGAATTTTTAATGTTATTTTAACGAAATGTTAAGATAATATGGCCAGGCAAAAGCTAATTAAAGTTAATATGTGTTTAAGGGATTGTTATTATACGTCTAGGGGAGGTTTGGCGTAAATTTGTTTTCCACGATTCCATTGACTGGATTTAAAATAGGGCTTTAAGTGCCAGGTTGATAAGCGTAAATGCTCGGATATGCCGTTTATATAGATATTTCCATTTGGTAATAAATAAATGCTTGCAATGGATGGTGGAGGAGCTAATATTGTTCGGGGCTTAGGCAGCCGATATAATTTTTTAATGCTCTGATACAATCATACCCCTAAATGAAGAGGTTTGCTAGAAGGTGGGAGATGGTTATTATGGTACAAAACTAATAATAATAAAACTCGCTTTTTTTGGTGGGATTTTGTCATTGCTAGACACTTTAAAAGCTAAGCGCTTATATTTTATAGACTCCTCCTCCTAGAAACGTATCCTGAGTATTTTAGATCTTAGCAAACTGTTTGGCCATAAATATGTTATGTGGGGAAGCAGGATTCGGACAGTAAGTTATAAGCTCAAAGTCAGTCCTGACAACTCTGCTCGCAGTAACAGGTTACTTTTAAATTGGCATTGTGAGTACAGACGCTACGTTGTGGATCGCTCTTCGCTTCACTGCTCCTCGAAGACCTTATCGGCAAGAGTGGCTCTACCAGAAAGTAGAGCCCCTCACCCATGTCAAGGTGACGATCCCCGAGAGGGGCCCTATGCTCAACTAGTAGTAACAGGACATAAGAAGAATTCAGCCAAACTTCTTTATATTTCTCTTGTCTGCCTAATTTTGGAACATTGTTCCTGCGTTTAGAGCCCTCAATATCGCCTTTATCAGGACAGGATTGAATCTGTTTAAAAGCAATTGCTCCTTTTCGCACTTCGTAGCTTTAATTGGGATCCACTTTTCCGACTACCTTCTTACTCTGACAGACCTTATAAAGCTGCCTTCCTTAAATGCCCGTAGAACATGCCACGATATACTTTTCTTGCATAAGCTCTTAGTCTGTCTTATTGATTCTACTGAACTTCTTAATAAAGTTACTTTTGTTTTACATACCAGCGTTACTCGTAATTTTCACCCCATAACCTTGCAATTTTATAGATCTAATTTTGCTCTACATAATCCTTTCCGTGTCTTATACTCCAATTATAATAGCCTTTTTAATTTCTTCTCTTTTGAACGGTCTATTTCTATAACATGCTCTAGTCTTAGTCACCTTGACTTGCCTTTTCCAGTATCCATGACCAATCCTTTATTATGCTGCAATCTGTTACTCATTTTCCTGTTCTTCCTTAGACGCCCATCTATGTGCCTCCCTTGTATACTTTCGGTAGACAGATATAGAGAAAAATTTCTTCGATTTTATATAATCGCGCCAGCCGAAATTATATTTTAACAAAAAGAAAGCAATTCGTTTTACAAGTTCTTGATTTTCTGACAATAATTCCAGCAATTGGGAAGATTAGCGATATAAAGGAACGTTCTAAAGCCAGAATTTTGATACGTGCTTCCAAATGAGCAGAACTCTTAACCAAATCTATCTAAGTTCTGGCGGCTGTCAGAAAAACGCTGATCTCCCGTAATCCCAAAACACCATAAACCCATCCCCTTCTCATTTTATATCTTCCTTTTTCTTTTACCTTAAACTACAATATATGTATACTTACTGCATGGGACGCTCTTAAGAGCCTTATCGGATATCCATCTGGATGAAATAGATAAAAAATTACCAAAATAGGTATCTAGAGACTGAGCAGATGACTTTTCTTTTTACAAGTTTCATGAGCAGCAAACAAAAATTATCCAATTGAACAAAACTTTATTAACCACCTTCCAGGCTTATATAAGTTATTGGAAATAATTGTAAACATATTACTCTGCAACTATTGCTACTATATTCTCCCGTAAAATTTGCCATAGATTGATCCAGTGTAGAATGATTTCTATTGCGAAACCGAAAATTGCACAATATATTATAATGGCCACAGACATTTCTTTAACTCTATCGGTTTCCAGGGCTTCATACAATGCCATTATGAATGTTTGCATATTGCTCTCAAATTTAATAAGGCATATCACCATCCAAGGCAGCACCAGGGCACTGTAGACTTCGCGGCGTATATACTGCAGACGGTTACTCTGGGACATCGGTAAATTTGCGATTAGCGCCAGGAATGATAGCAATGCGCCTAGAACAACATCGCTTGCCACATTTGGATATTCAAAATGAATACGGGTGGAACGATGATTGTTCGAGTATGACTTTACAACGAACCGTGGAGTCGCTATAACTGCCGAAATTACCGAGGTATAATAGAAAAACTTACAGAAAGCGCGAAAAAACATTTTTAAAATACTTTTACTTTTCTATATTTAAAGTATCACAACGCTTAGGAAACACAAAGTTTTTTGACGTTATTTGCAAAAGCCTACTACTATTGAAAGTTTTTATGTATAATTATCGGTTATCGGTGAAATTACAGAGTTGCCAAGTATAGGTTAGACAAGGCTGTTTATAAAAATTTGAAGGCTTATCGGGTATTACTGTAGTAACTAGACTAACTAATGGAATAAAAGTGATTCGAGCTTTACCGGACTATCCATACTCATTTTAAGAAGAAGAAAAATCTGAGACTTAACTTAAAAACTCTAAGCTACTTTATGGTTTTTAAAGATATTTTATGTTGATTATGAGATATCCTATTGAATACAGTTCTTTTGAGAAATTAAGTCACTGCATTAGTTCGGAAGCGTTTCAGACTGCTGCATACTGACCCTAATTTGCAAGGTCTTGGAGCTCAGTGAGTCACATCGTCTAGGTCAAAATTTTAAGCAAGCTTTTGACTACCTTGGGATCTGTCTACGAATCAAGACAGATAAGTTATTGTAAATAGCCTAGAATCTGATAGGCTTCAATTTCTTCGGAGATGGTGCGGGTTAGAGACAGTAACAGTGACAGTAATACTTTTATCCACAAGAATTAAGAATTTCTCAATTCATCTTGATCTATAATTTCAATCTAGTAGATAGACAAATTTTTCTTGGATTCTAAGCAAATGCCTATTTACTTGTAATTTAAATTATGTGCCTTCCGATAAACAGATTACTTTTCCATTATTTCCTTACGGCAATCTTTAGATTTCGAATGTAAATAGTATAGTATAGTATACTTATGTACCAGATTTAAAGTAAAGTCTAAGCCCAAAGTCCTTGTAAATCAAGGGCAGTACGCAGCAATCTAAAACGCCTCCAAACTAAAACAGGAACTTAATTTCTTAAAGAAAAAACTTTTTCTGCCTAATAATAAAAATGGGGTCTCCTTTTTGTTTGGGGTCTCTCACAATAAAAGTAGGCGCTGCGACCTGAAGGTGTATTGTACCGTAACCACTGTTAGGACAAGAGACCATCTACCTGCCTTATGAAGAGTAGTGAGTCTCTCGTTGGGATTCGACGTAGCTGGAATTGGGATATTAGTTCATGTACAAATCCTTTGGGACTCTCATACAGACTGGAGTAGCCTCAAACAACTTGCAAAAAATCAGTCAGCCTTCAATTCCTTTGTTTTGGCCCTACGCTCCACCCGGAGTTAGAGGAACATATATTGCTGACAGTCATACAAGATGTCTTCAAAACAAAGCCAACAAAGCACTCTGAAGAATCCGATAGACCCATTTTGTGTAAGTGATAGCTTACAGCATGGTACCAAAGTTAGTAGGCTACTAGGAACCTTAGGTCCGCTCTACCTATAGTTCTAGCATCCGAGGGTAGCACAATCCTTTAGCTTGTCTTGACTTCCGTAAAGAATATCAATATCTCCTATGTCCACCTTAGGCCCATTATTTGACCGTAGCTTTTATTGGTGACTAGCTAATGCCACAGAAAGGAGCTGGAAAAATTGTGGGCGAAGAGGAGCTCAGTCTAGCTGTCATCAGCTGCTCATCAGCTATCGAATAACCTTCCTCTCCTGATTGTCCAGGAACTCAACAGAGTGTGACTTTGATACGGGTGGACACAAGTTGAATTTTGTTCACGCATTCCCTAACCAGCTTGGAGGAGCTTCTCCACGAATTATGTAAATGTTAGCACCCCTAGTTCCTTTTAGGAGGACGCTGTGGGCGCAGACCTCTAAGGCTCTGCTAAAAGACACTGAGGTATCCATTGCAATAGAGATTCTGGTGTTGGGCCCGACAACTCCAGCACTTACAACCTGCTCGGGAACCTTGTTTGGAACCATCCGTAAACCATTGCTGGCTTCGGAGGTTGCCTTTAGTCCAAGTCTCACGATTTCTAATGAGAGGGTAAATCTCCTAAAGAATAATACAATTGTTTTTAAATCTATATGGTAATGGAAGAATAGCCTGCTATAATGCGTCTTAAGCTAAAAAATTCTCGCGCAAATGAATTAAATTTTCTAAATTTGTTTTTGTTTTTCTTTGTTGACTTAACAGTTTTTCTACTCTAAACTGCTTTGAAATATTGTTTTTTAAGACCCTTTTAGTGCTCATAAGAACACAATTAACTTACACAGAGTCGCATCTAGTCAGTCAAATTTGCTGCATACCTGAGCTATCTGCAAGGCACAGCATTATCCAAATCCTGCCTTTGAAATTAAGCCGTCAATCGAGTTGCTTCATTAAAGCGAGCTGCCATGTGCTCCGTTCCTATCTCGAGTTGAGCCATTCTGTGATGCTCAATGGCAACCGCAAAGGCAGCAACTCCTATGCAGGTTGCCAACCAAACCGTTTCCAGCTTATTTACAGCAATTTTTCGTTTTGTTGCAGAAAGCCTAAACCACAAGAGTCCTAGCGGAGCGTACGCATCGAGTGAGCCAGAGAGCAGTTTCAACGACAATAAACAAAGTGTATCAATTATAATACGGGTCTAAGGCGAACGACCCGAAGACCCGCAGCTGCAGTGTTACTACTGCCCAGAGCCACATAGAGCCAGTGTCCAGTGGCAGCAGGAACAGGAGTAACGGTGGCAGCCATGTTGGCGACGGCGCTCACAACCACAATTACCTCAGATCCGGGCATTCTGTGTTTTCATCACTGCAACGTAAAAGTTTTCTGCTTCACTTTGCCGCACACTTGTCCCCATTGCAATGCGCTACTGGATGCGGATGCTGATGCAGGAGAGGACACATCGGCTGAAGTTGCAGCTGGAGATGTGGCAGTGTCTATGGCAACAGCAACGGCAACAAAGACAACAACAACAATGGATATGAGGCTGTTGCCATTTCGACTGCCCTACCCGTTTGTGCGAGCCACGCAATATCCTTGCGCAATTGTCCTGCGGCCCTCCATCGGTGACTTTCTCAAGTAAGTAGTGGGTCGAGGGGAGAAACGGTGCAGACTGGTACATAATGGAAGGGATCTCTGAATGCTGCAGTGCAATTTAAATTTGGACAATTTGTTGGGCACACGCTTTAAAGCAATTGCCCCAAGCTGCATAGCCCAACAAATCTATGCAAATGTTGTTGAGTGCCCGGAGAGGGTTGGACATGGTGCAGCCACCGAATGTAGCATCGATGGGAAAGGGTATGTTGGGTTAGGTTAGCTTGTGCAACTGAAGTGTGATTACGCACTTGAATTTTGTTTTGTATGGGGTTTTTTTCAACTAAGTGGAATAGGACTACCTTTTAGGCCAATCAGAGCAAGAGCCCAAAGTAGCCACTTGGAATAAGGTAGAGACTCCGACTCATTTTAGCCTTTTTACCAAAAAATAACATATCTTCTTTTGTTGTTGTTTATAATACAATTTTATTCTCCGTTCACGATTCTTTTTTCTTGCCTTGAATCGCGAAAAATTTTCGAACTTCTCCTACATCTTATATGAATTCCTTCTTTTAATTATGATTACTGACTCCCTTCCGCAGAAAATTGTCCGGGTAATTGTTTTGGATCTCAAATTTCATTTTGCTGAGCAAGTGAAAAAACTTATCTAAACTTACATCACCTTTCCCCCACTCAGGAGGTCACATCCATCCGGCAACCTAAATAAACTTCGGGAGGCTTCTTTGACTCTTTTCTGACAGCTCAGATAAGTCAGTTAAGTTAAGTCCTCATCACCGCATCTTTTTCAGAAATCGTAATAAGGAGCGTTAAGCCTGAATGCGTGAATTCGCACCAGTCAGTGCTCGGTAATTGATCGGATTATGGTCGAGCATTTAAGTTCTTTTCTTTTTTTCCTGCAAAAAGTTGGACGAGTTTGTTGTGATATCCTGCATGTGTTCGATGACCAATTCCAAATCAGGTTTGCAGTGGTGTCAATGTTATTTCGTAACCTTAGTCTACTGGCACATTGGCATACCTAAGATTTCGTAGACTTGAAGGAGGATGCTGGTATGCCTAGCTAGTTCATTCGCGATACAATTTCTCTCGATATTCCTATATCCTTGAGATGGACTGAAAACTGTTGAGTAATCTCCTCACGAGACGAACGACACTTTTCCACTGACTTTATGTGTGAGGGACTTTATAGCCACGGAGAACCAGTGTAGATGCAGATGTCGTTATTACAATATTCAACACGAATAGAAGATAAAATTAATAAACATATTAAACGAATAAGAATATAAAATTTTGCTCTCAATAATAATTTGAAAGAAAAGGAACGAAAGCTCGATGTTTCAACTCGAATTCAGCGAACCCAAAAATATGTAGTAAAGAACATCTGATCTTTTTTGTTGGGTTGCTATATGTTTATCTGGAGAGTGCCTACTTGATCCCCATAGTTTATGTTGATCACTCAAGCTATATAACATTATTAGCTAAAGAGTATCCCTAAGTCCAGCAATTACTGCCCACTTCCTGTTATTTAAATTTTTATCTATTTTTTCGGGACCTCCCTTCCATGTTGCACGCTGACTGAATCTTTTGTGTTGTGTTTCCGCAGCGATTACAACAACGCCACCGATTTGCATATCGCTGTGACCACTTCCGCAGGCGACATTGTTGAATTCGATCGGGATGGACTGCAGCGTCATCGACGCGATGATAATCCGCCCGAGTGGTGGCAATCACTGATGGTTGGCGATGTGCCGGATCCATGGCATGACTATTGGGATGAAGTGCTAGAGCAGGTGAGTACAACTCAAACTATTGACACTCAACTGGCCATTGGACACTGGGCCGTTGGCCATTAAGGCACACTCAAAATGTATGCAAATCCCTAAGCCTGGCTTTTACCCCCCTCCCAACTAATAGATATGCGCCCAGACGACGCGTTGGTCCATTGCACGCTATGAGGAGGTCAGCCATAATTGCTATACCTTCGTGCTGGCCTTTCTGCAGGCTCTGGGTCATGCCCAGCTAAGCGAGGCGGCACGCACTAAGACCAGTTTCTGTGAGAAGTACATAGTTCCTAGAACGACTACGGCGGGCAAGTATATATCGCTATATCGCAAATTGCGAACAGCCGGGGTCCATGTGCATCGACAGCAGCCCAAGCAGCGTGCTGCCAAGACACGTACGCCAAATGGCTTGGGCATTAGGGTTACTCTACCAAATGGAACTCAGAATGGGTTGGGTCAGCGTTATGATACTATGGCTACCAGATCGGAGCACAAACTTGCCAAGAAGATTTCTACGGATAGTTATACAAACAAAAGTATTTTGCCTCGTGCCAGCCAAACACGACAGACGCTGTGCACTATTGAGGAGTGAAGTGGTGGGGAGGATCTAACTATAAGATTATTTTTGTATAACTAAACATATTTCTGTTGGATAACTCGCAAATGAATCTCAATTTTTTATAAAGTAATGGATGAACTTAAAAGTTTTAGAAGTAGCTGAAAAATATATTTTGCAAATTTTAAGAAACTCGAATTGTTTTTACTTTACGAACTTGAAAATTTGGTTTATTAAGCCGAAATTTAAAAAAAAACTGGTAAAGTGACAAAGTGCAGCTGGCTTTAGATCATCTTAGGTATCAAACAGTTGAGACCAGTGCGACGTATAATTAGCATTAGAGGACAGTTTCGGAGTTACGTTAAGAGTAAGCATGCTTGGTATATTCCCTTTGGGATAGTAGGTGACCACAACATATGTGCCACTTTTGCTGCAAAATAGGAATTTTTTTTAAAACTCTTTACAAAAAAGAAAGATGGACTCACCCTGCCGCCACAGCAGCACCCATTTGTTTTGTAAATTTCCAAACCATTTGAGTGAAACGCTTTGTACTGGGTGTTAATTGCGGATCTCTGTAGTTATACATACGACTCTCGTAATACCAAAATTCTATACAATTCATGGGATTAAGTATATTCTCCCAACGATCCATAGTAATACCGTATGATTCATTGGGGTTCATTAACAGATGCCCTTTACCAGCTATAAACTGAGAACATTTTAAATGGAAAGAGCAGTTAAGGATATTTTTTTCTATGCACTTACTTTGGCTATTTTCTTAGCCTCCTGCTCCAGATACGGTGATATTACTAGTGGATCTGCTTGGTGAAGTTCCCTGCATTTGTTGTGAAATTCTAACGCCTCTGCTTGGAAATCAGCCAGTATCTATAGGAAGCAAGTTTAATGTAAAAATTCTGTGTAAGAACTTTGTTTTTAGGGGGACTTACAAGTGACAAGCCACTTAATAGTAACAATAAACATAAGGTGAATTCCTGCCACATTTTATTAGGAACCATTTTTAAAACGCGAGTCCTAATGCCGAAAATTCGTGAAATTTGTGTGTCACGTTAACGTTACGAGAGTATAAAATTAAGAACAATTTTCTAGGTTCTTTTATAATTTTTGTGTGACACTTTGTAGACGTTTAAGGCAAAGTAGTAAAATTGAAACATTAGTTTTCTGACTGACTAAAGGGATGTGCGACTGCCATATAATCCATTATATTCTTTACTTCCAAGGCGATCTGATGATTCTAAGAGAAATGTTTAAAATGGGAGATACAGTCTTGTCTGTCTTGTATGCCCAAGTGCTTCCACTGCGCATACGCCCAACACCAAAAGCTCGCTTTCCGGGATCCGCCTTATTTCCGATCTTTGTAATCTATGGGCATCCGCAAGTCTCGGACCATCTTCGAAGCGCTCCCCTCGAAAATACCGTCTTTAATCAACTCAGGGTCTTACCTCGCGCTTTTCCTAAGTTTGACGCAAAATTTTATGAAAGAAATTTTCTCCATTTTGTATAGCGATGAACCTTTTTATCAGAGGGGAGAGTAAATCTTTTGGCTTGATCTCCTATTCCTAATTAGCGAATGAAATAATCGGTCTCTTCGGAAATCTTTACGCTACCAAGTCCAGGTGTTCCGATCGCCTCTAACTATACCTTTCGTGCTACAGAAGTTTTATTACAATAATTTTTGACTCTACCCTATGTTCGAAAAACTGATTTTTGATCCATTCGATAATCTGTCCGTATTTCCGTCGGTATAAAAACGTAGATTTAGAAACTATGGTGTAAAACTTTTAGCCGATAGCTTTTTAGTAAAGAGGAGAGTTAACATCTCACATGATTGGTTCAAGTAAGTGGGCCTTAGCCTGAATCCAACTAAAACCTT
>JBAMAX010000234.1:0-46080 GCA_037043745.1 Chymomyza amoena
ATATAGTGGAGTTTTGAAGCACAGAAAGCGTGCTGCCTGGAAACTTTCCTTTAATGCAAAGGTATGTAAAACGATCGACTTTTTATACACAATTTTAGTCTAAATTTTAGGCATAACTTGTAAAATACTGGCCCAAAGTCGAAAAGTCTTGGTGTTTTGAATTGCTCTAGGCAGCCCCTTTCGAATGGCATACAGGTTTCCAATATTCTAGACTTTCGGTTTTATGGCCATAAAAATTTTGTGAAGTAACCTTACCAAAAAAATGGCAAAAAATTGCAATTTTCCAACTTTTCCAAATTTTAATGCAGAATAATAGTGATTCATAATACGAGTGTAGAACACCAGGATTTTTCCAAATCCATCCATAAATGCGGAAATTATGCGTTTTTCTAAATTAGGTTACTCAAAATTTCGGACACAAATTTGTTTAATAAGTGCTCTTCAGAGGTGTAAAAAACAAATTGACCAGAGACTTTAGAATTTGTTATTTTAAAGGATATAGTGGAGTTTGGAAGTATAAGCGTGCTGCTTGGAAACTTTCCTTTAATGCAAGGGTATGTAAAACGATCGACTTTTTATACACAATTTTAGTCTAAATTTTAGACATAACTTGTAAAATACTGGCCCAAAGTCGAAAAGTCTTGGTGTTTTGAATTGCTCTAGGCAGCCCCTTTCGAATGGCATACAGGTTTCCAATATTCTAGACTTTCGGTTTTATGGCCATAAAAATTTTGTGATGTTAACTACCAAAAAAATGGCAAAAAATTGCAATTTTCCAACTTTTCCAAATTTTAATGCAGAATAATAGTGATTCATAATACGAGTGTAGAACACAAGGATTTTCCAAATCTATCCATAAATGCGGAAATTATGCGTTTTCTAAATTAGGTTACTCAAAATTTCGGACACAAATTTGTTTAATAAGTGCTCTTCAGAGGTGTAAAAAACAAATTGACCAGAGACTTTAGAAGTTGTTATTTTAAAGGATATAGTGGAGTTTGGAAGCATAAGCGTGCTGCTTGAAACTTTCCTTTAATGCAAGGGTATGTAAAACGATCGATTTTTTATACACAATTTTAGTCTAAATTGTAGACATAACTTGTAAAATACTGGCCCAAAGTCGAAAAGTCTTGGTGTTTTAAATTGCTCTAGGCAGCCCCTTTCGAATGGCATACAGGTTTCCAATATTCTAGACTTTCGGTTTTATGGCCATAAAAATTTTGTGATGATCTAACCCCTTACCAAAAAAATGCAAAAAATTGCAATTTTCCAACTTTTCCAAATTTTAATGCAGAATAATAGTGATTCATAATACGAGTGTAGAACACCGGGATTTTTCCAAATCTATCCATAAATGCGGAAATTATGCGTTTTTCTAAATTAGGTTACTCAAAATTTCGGACAAAAATTTGTTTAATAAGTGCTCTTCAGAGGTGTAAAAAACAAATTAACCAGAGACTTTAGAATTTGTTATTTTAAAGGATATAGTGGAGTTTGGAAGCATAAGCGTGCGCTTGGAAACTTTCCTTTAATGCAAAGGTATGTAAAACGATCGATTTTTTATACACAATTTTAGTCTAAATTTTAGACATAACTTGTAAAATACTGGCCCAAGGTCGAAAAGTCTTGGTGTTTTGAATTGCTCTAGGCAGCCCCTTTCGAATGGCATACAGGTTTCCAATATTCTAGACTTTCGGTTTATGGCCATAAAAATTTGTGATGTAACCCTTACCAAAAAATGGCAAAAAATTGCAATTTTCCAACTTTTCCAAATTTTAATGCAGAATAATAGTGATTCATAATACGAGTGTAGAACACCAGGATTTTTCCAAATCTATCCATAAATGCGGAAATTATGCGTTTTTCTAAATTAGGTTACTCAAAATTTCGGACAAAAATTTGTTTAATAAGTGCTCTTCAGAGGTGTAAAAAACAAATTGACCAGAGACTTTAGAATTTGTTATTTTAAAAGGATATAGTGGAGTTTGGAAGCATAAGCGTGCTGCTTGGAAACTTTCCTTTAATGCAAGGGTATGTAAAACGATCGATTTTTTATACACAATTTTAGTCTAAATTTTAGACATAACTTGTAAAATACTGGCCCAAAGTCGAAAAGTCTTGGTGTTTTGAATTGCTCTAGGCAGCCCCTTTCGAATGGCATACAGGTTTCCAATATTCTAGACTTTCGGTTTTATGGCCATAAAAATTTGTGATGTAACCCTTACCAAAAAAATGGCAAAAAATTGCAATTTTCCAACTTTTCCAAATTTTAATGCAGAATAATAGTGATTCATAATACGAGTGTAGAACACCAGGATTTTTCCAAATCTATCCATAAATGCGGAAATTATGCGTTTTTCTAAATTAGGTTACTCAAAATTTCCGACAAAAATTTGTTTAATAAGTGCTCTTCAGAGGTGTAAAAAACAAATTGACCAGAGACTTTAGAATTTGTTATTTTAAAGGATATAGTGGAGTTTGGAAGCATAAGCGTGCTGCCTGGAAACTTTCCTTTAATCCCAGTGTGTAAAACGATCGATTTTTTATACACAATTTTAGTCTAAATTTTAGACATAACTTGTAAAATACTGGCCCAAAGTCGAAAAGTCTTGGTGTTTTAAATTGCTCTAGGCAGCCCTTTTCGAATGGCATACAGGTTTCCAATATTCTAGACTTTCGGTTTTATGGCCATAAAAATTTTGTGATGTAACTAACCCCTTCCCAAAAAATGGCAAAAATTGAAATTTTCCAACTTTTCCAAATTTTAATGCAGAATAATAGGATTCATAATACGAGCGTAGAACACCAGGATTTTTCCAAATCTATCCATAAATGCGGAAATTATGCGTTTTTCTAAATTAGGTTACTCAAAATTTCGGACACAAATTTGTTTAATAAGTGCTCTTCAGAGGTGTAAAAAACAAATTGACCAGAGACTTTAGAATTTGTTATTTTAAAGGATATAGTGAGTTTGGAAGCATAAGCGTGCTGCTTGGAAACTTTCCTTTAATGCAAGGGTATGTAAAACGATCGACTTTTTATACACAATTTTAGTCTAAATTTTAGACATAACTTGTAAAATACTGGCCCAAAGTCGAAAAGTCTTGGTGTTTTGAATTGCTCTAGGCAGCCCCTTTCGAATGGCATACAGGTTTCCAATATTCTAGACTTTCGGTTTTATGGCCATAAAAATTTTGTGAAGTAACCTTACCAAAAAAATGGCAAAAAATTGCAATTTTCCAACTTTTCCAAATTTTAATGCAGAATAATAGTGATTCATAATACGAGTGTAGAGCACCAGGATTTTTCCAAATCTATCCATAAATGCGGAAATTATGCGTTTTTATACCCTGTACCGTATGGTACCAAGGGTATATTAAGTTTGTGCAAGCCGAAAATGTATGTAACATATAGAAGGACACGTCGGACACACACCAAAGTTACCTAAAATATGATCAAGGTGAATAGAGAAGTCGATATACCCATGTCCGTCTGTCCGTCTGTCTGTCTGTCTGTCTGTCCGTCTGTCCGTCTGTCCGTGTGAACGCCTAGATCTCAGAGATGGTAAGAGCTAGAGTTACCAAACTTTCACATTATATCCCATATTATTCCATAGGAGGCAAGTTTATTTTATTTTTTTGATATCGGGGATAAATTATATGGTGTTTAAGACGACCTCGACAAAAAAAAAGCGTTTTAGATGAATAATTCGTTTGTTTATGAAGATGTCGTAACCAAATTTGGTATTATGAAAGTCAATCAAATCACTGTACTAAATTGGATCGAAATCGGTTGACTATATCATATAGCTCCCATAGGACCGATCGGCCAAAATAACTTTTTTAAAGAAAATTTCGCTATATTTCGATTTTTAAATAAAAATATCGTAACCAGATTTGGCGTTTGGAAATTTTTTAGACCACTTAAGCAATTTGCTAAATTTGAACAAAATCGGTTGACTATATCATATAGCTCCCATAGGTCCGATCTTCCAAAAAATCGATTTTTTAACAAAATTTGTTGTGTTTCGTTTGTTTGTTAAGATATTGGGACCAAATTTGACATTCGTGAGTATTTTATAGTTCCTAAGCACTGTACTAAATTTAATCCAAATCGTTTGACTAGATCATATAGCTCCCATAGGACCAATCGGTACAAAAACACGCTTTTTATACAAAATTCGATGTGCTTTGTTTGTTTGTAAAGATATTTGAAATAAGTTTGGCATTCAGATCTTTTTTAAGGTATTTAAGCATTGTCTCAAATTTTATTGAAATCGGTGGATTATATCATATAGCTCCCATAGGAACGATCGGTCAAAAAAAATGTTTGCTTAAAAATTCTTCTGTTTTTGGTTTTTTGTGAAGAAATCGGACTTTATTACAAGCTAGTGGTACAGGGTATCCTAAAGTCGTCCGCGCCCGACTTTACGTCCGCCATTTTTTTTCATATGCATTTTTTTTTGTATACGGACTTTAAGAAAAACAAATAATAACTGAACGAACAATAATACATTTTTTATACTTTTTATTGGCCCTTTATGTTTTTTACCACTGTTCAATTTTAGTCTAAAATTTCTTTTATATTTGAACAATACTCTTTTTGGTACACTTTTTCTAGACGGTTTTGTTTTTACCTGTTAAAAATTAAATATTCCTAAATTAAGTCTTAATTAGAGATGTTCGAAGTATTCACCTCAAATATTGCACAAATTATATACCGAAAAAATTTTAAATCTCTTTAAAATCCTTTTATATGTTATATTAGTATTAACATATCAACTTAATTTAGCACAAAAGCAACCAAATTGGCGGTTTTATCAATCCAGCGCAAAAACCAAATTAGCCAAAATTTATTTGTTGGCCTGGCTCAAAACCAATCCGTTTGACATCCAATTAGCAATTAGCCTAAAAGCCATTGAAATTAATAGAAACAAATGATAATTTTTAATAGTACCATTGACCCGTTTTTTTTTTATCGGTTTCAAGTTGTTTGAGTTTTGCGTCAACAAATGTAGCCACAACTTTAAATAAATATTATTCACTAACTGAATAAAAATGAGTAAAAATTTGTATAATAAATAAATTTCTTTATTTATTTAATAAAGTGAATTCCAAATATGTTCGAAACTCAAATTGTAAAATCAATTTAGCATAAAAGGGGCGTTAGCAACTTTTCAGCTTCTTCTAAGACAAATCAAATACATCTACGAAGACAACTCCACAAACACACACATGATGGGAAACTTTAAAGTTTCCTTCAGTAACGACTCCCATTCCACATCCTTCATATCCATACAAATTGCCGCAACTCCATCGAATATCCTTAGAAGAGTTTTCAGGACTTTATGCTCGGGCTCTTTATTTGCGTACATTTTCCAGGGCAAAGGAGTTGATGAACTGTAAATGAACTTTGTGTTTGCATTCGATTTAGTTTTATTGCAGTACTTTGCCTGGAAATATATTTCTAATAGACTTTCGAACTTAAAAGGAGAGCTGAAAATTTATTCTATTATGTACATATGAGTACATGCAAATGGTGTTGCCAGAAACACTGTTTACCGTATACATACATGTACATATGTACTTGTTTATGTTTTTTAAAGCAAGTATTTATGTAATCTACAAAACAAATGGTTTGTTAGTTAATGAAAATGTAACTGACAGCTTAGAAAATAAATTTATTATTTTTAAAGAAAAATAAAAGTTAACGATGACACACAAGCACCTTTTATAAATTATACCCTAACTGATAGTTTGAAAGTTATATGCTTTCTGGAAAAATTTCCCGAAATTAGAAATAATTGGTTCCGATATAAAAACCATTTCCGTTTTGGCGTGACGTTACTATTGCACGACAAAATATGCACGGAAAGTCAGAAACTTTAAAAATGATTTTTTGTTAGCAAAATTACAACGATCAGTCTTCCAGATTCAAAGATGAGAAGATTACGTTAGAATAAAGTGAAGTGAGTTTTCGAACAAGTTTTTCTATATAAAACTTGTTTAATTAGGCTTTAAAAAAATATTAGTAAATTTGAAACCAGTTTTTGGAAAAAGCATTCTTTGAGGACATGGATAGGCTGGCTTATAGACTCATAGCAGATCTGGGTGCGTTTGTCGAATCCTCAAAACGGTTCTGCAATAAGATAGACTTTGCGATTAGAGATGCCCTTTAGTTCTTGATCCAGCTCGGCGCCCTAGACCCTCCCCATCGCCAATTCTCTTGCCTTCTTTTCACAATTAGGCAACACAAAAGACCTCATGGTCTCTAGATGGTGTCAGTCCATTCAACCTAACCTATCCCTAACTTAAGCCAATTTGGAAAATTATTAAACGAAAATATTTATAATTTTTATTAATCATTTATTTATTAGATTTTTTTTAACTGAGAACATAAATTTTGGCTTTAATATTTTTTTGAAAATATTTTCTTAAAGCAATAGTGATATTAAAAACAAACTATAAAATGTAAGCAGATTCAGTCGTGTCTGTAAAAATTCAAGTGTTTACTATATCGAGGTGTTCACTTTATCCAGCCACGACTATTATTATTATTATTAAAAATTGAAAAAAAATCGTCGGGGACACAATCTTATGTACAAGGGTAGCTCTGAGGAAAGCTTTAATTATAGTTTCAGATTATTTTTTTTGATAATTAAATAAAGAACATGTGTTGGTATAATCTAAAATTTTTCGATCATGGTAGATTCATCTAATGGCTGTCAAAATTTCAAACGACTGGGTAACCTTTGTAGCGGAAGCTGAAAAATACATTTTTTTTTATTGTCCATATCGACAATGAATATAAAATAAATAGCCAAATCGATATTTTCCTAAAATTTCTGACTAAATAAATTAAAATTTTTTTTTTTAATTGAATTAAAATTATTATTTCAAGGGGCACACCTAGTGTGACAGCCTAAAAAAAGGCCATTTTTGGGAATTAATAAAAAAAAACTAGTGAATCCATCTATTTAAAATTTTGAGGGTATATTTGTACATGTTTTGAGAATACACAGTAAAATTTTTGAAATAAAATATTGAATATTTTTGTAATGACACGCGATCTCCGGCGGCGCCAAAAAAAGGTCCTCCACTGCTGGAGTGATTGCAGCCTTCTCCGTTGATAAAACCAAAAAAAAAAATTCTCGTTAAACTAAAACATATTGTCTGTACGATGAACCTCGGGCGAACAAAAAAATCGAAAATTGACAAAATGGCGGCATGTTGAAAAAAAAAGTTAAATTTTTCCCAAAATTTTGGTCGTTTTTGGCCTGCCAAAATTCGATTTTTGATCAGATCAAAAAACTGGAGGTTCATCGTATGGAGAACTATATAGAGGAGATGCAAAAAAATTTGATAGCGATCGGATCATTTGTCTTCGAGTAATCACTCCAGCAAATTCGAAAAATGCTGTTTCGAGAAAAACGCGTTTAAGGGCACATCTAGTGTGAAATTTTCAAAAAATAATTTTTTTTTGTCCATATTTCTATAGGTTATACCTTTAAAAATAACATACTAAAATTTTAAATCGATATCTTAAATAGTTTTAGAGTTACAGCCATTTAAAAGAGTAGCCGCTCGGCAGTTAGATAGTTGGTATATACCTGAGATCGCGTGTCATTTCAAAAATATTTAATATTTTATTTTTTTATTCCAAAAATTTTACTGTGTATTCTCAAAACATGTATAAATATACCCTCAAAATTTTAAATAGATGGATTCACTAGTTTTTTTTATTAATTCCCAAAAATGGCCTTTTTTTAGGTTGTCACACTAGGTGTGCCCCTTAAAGATAAAATAATCGTTTTCACTGTTATAGAGCTGCTACTCTTTTAAATGGCTGTAACTCAAAAACTATTTAAGATATCGATTTAAAATTTTAGTATGTTATTTTTAAAGGTATAACCTATAGAAATATGGACAAAAAAAAATTATTTTTTGAAAATTTCACACTAGGTGTGCCCCTTAAATCACTGAGTCGTTATGAACACAAATGTGGTATTTTAAATGTTTGTTATTATTAATTTAACTGCCCTGATTTTTTTATGAATTGGTTTTCAAAACCAGAAACAGGGATTGTCAATAAGAGTTATGGGGTTGAAAAAATCAAAGCGAAAAAGAGCTTTGGATAAATGTGCAGGCCACATATATATCATATTTTCGAAAGGACTATCTGGAATAAGGATAAATTTGTATTCTTAATTTTTATTAAAAAAATCAAGCGAAACTCTTATTTTATGACTTACAAATAAAAATTTTGAAATAATATTTTAATGCCAATTTTTATTTTATTATTTATTATTTATATATTTATAAATTATTTATACAATTTACATTGTATTCTTATTATATTATTTTATATTATATACATTAGTTGTTTATTTGAAGTCTAGAGGTGAGTTTAATGAAGTTCTTTATATTTTCGGTGTTGGTGTCTGCGAGTAATCCTGAAGGTTTTGGAAATTGTAAGGAGGTGCATAGGTTGCGGATAAATAGGCAGTGCTTAGGAGGTGCTCTATTGTAAGGGTACTTGCGTTGCAATATGGACAGATCGGCTGGGGTGTTTTGTTAAGTAGAAGCTCGTGTATGAATTTTGTATGACCCAAGCGGGATGACGTGTATATAATGGCGTCTTTTCTATTTATGGTTGTTGGTATTTGTATTGGGTTACGGAGTGGATTTATAGTTTTGTAGTGATGAGTCATCCCACATTTTTTTTTAGAGAAAGTTAGGTAGCTATGTTGATCATATTGTTTAAGTCATTCTTGTTGAAAGTATTATGGAGTACGAGTAGGGATGATGTAGAGGTTCTTGCTGCTGCATCCGCTAGCTCATTTCCTTTAATTTCTGCATGTATATTACATTTAAAAAATATTCAATATTTTTACATTAACTTTTTCTTATATAAATTGAAGAATAAAAGTTATTTTATGAAGTCTTTTTTTAAATAAAAATTGGGACTTAAATATTATTCCTTAATTTTTATTTTTCAAGTCAAAAAAATCTTAATGAAATAAATCCAAAAATAATATTTATTTGATGATTTTTATTTTTAAAATTATAAGAGCTACGATCCCTAAACAGAAATTTATCATCAAATATAAAATCTTTATATTAAATAAAACCTTTAATATTGATCCTTACTGGACTGGTGTTCAAATATCAAATATTTAGCTTTGCCAACTTTGTATACCGCTCATTGGTTAATAGATATTTAAACAAAATTTTTTATTTTATTTTGATTCAATTTATTTTTTTGATTTATTTTTTTTTTAATTTAATATATCACGGGTGCCACAGAAAACCAATTCGATTCAGCGGTTTTAAAACCGTTGTTAGCCATGTCTGTGGCACCAAGAATTGGAATTGTGTCGAAATTGAATCGAATTGGTTTTCTGTGGCACCCATGTATATTTTTTTTACAACCTCAACTTTTTAATAAAAAAAATGTATTTTCATTAACATTTTTTGTTTCTTAAAAATTGAGAAATAAAAAAACATTCGGATTCGGTTACCGTAGCATGTCTGATACTGTTATTGAGAGTCCCAGACCTTTTTGAATTTCAAGCTTTGATATATTAAAACAAAAATTAAATTAAAATTTAAAAAACCCCCGAACTTAAGTAATTTTCATTTAAAAAGTGAAAAATAATAAAAGAAACTTAATGTTAAAGTACCTAAGAATCTATTAATAATTCTAAAAAAATACGTCGCGTTGGGGGACACGCGAGGGCAGACGTCGTTGACGGTCGTATCTTACATGCAAATTTTTTGAAGTAATTCTATGAAAGTTTTTGAAGTATTTTCTTAATTTTGTTTTTAAGTTAATCTTTGTTGCTTAATTAGACTATTTGTATTTAAATTGTTAGTTTAGGAGCGGTCCCCCAACGCGACGTATTTTTTTAGAATTATTAATAGATTCTTAGGTACTTTAACATTAAGTTTCTTTTATTATTTTTCACTTTTTAAATGAAAATTACTTAAGTTCGGGGGTTTTTTAAATTTTTAATTTAATTTTTATTTCATACTTTTTATAGGTAGGTTAGGTTAAGTTAGACTTTAGTACATATAAAATACTTACTATAATTTAGATTCTTGTTAAGGTATAGATTACATTTAAGGTCAAGCTCGTTTGCTTTTTTTTACGCATTCTCCCCACTTTCACTCCCCACAACTGTCTGGAACACCGCACACACCGAAACACTACATTGTCACTGCATGCTGGTTACGAGCCGAGACAACATCGCCGACCAATAAGATCGGACTAGCTTGGCCATAACTTCCAAACGAGAAGAGATAGACAACAATGCATGCAGATTCGAATCCAGTTGCTCGCAGCTCAATAGGACAAATTTTAGGCCAATCGACAAAGTTGATGTTTTAACTTCAAATGGCTCATAACTTCTAAACGAGAAGAGATAGAGCAAAAATAACCACATTTTCGAATCAGTGGCGTCGTCACTAATAGGACCAAATTTTAGGCCAATCGACAAAGTTGATGCTTTTAACTTCAAATGGCCATAACTTCTAAACGAGAAGAGATAGAGCAAAATAACCTCATTCGAATCAGTGGCGTCGTCAGCAACAATAGGACCAAATTTTAAGCCAATCGGACAAAGTTTATGTTTTTAACTTCAAATGGCCATTACTTCTAAGAGCAAAAATAACCTCAGATTCGAATCAGTGGCGTCGTCAGCTTCAATAGGATGAAATTTTAAGCCAATCGGACAAAGTTTATGTTTTTAACTTCAAATGGCCATAACTTCTAAACGCGAAGAGATAGAGCAAAAACGCGAAGAGATAGAGCAAAAATAACCTCAGATTCGAATAAGTGGCGTCGTCAGCTTCAATAGGACCAAATTTTAAGCCAATCGGACAAAGTTTATGTTTTTAACTTCAAATAGCCATAACTTCTAAACGCGAAGAGATAGAGCAAAAACGCGAAGAGATAGAGAAAAAATAACCTCAGATTCGAATCAGTGGCGTCGTCAGCTTCAATAGGACCAAATTTTAAGCCAATCGGACAAAGTTTATGTTTTTAACTTCAAATGGCCATAACTTCTAAACGCGAAGAGATAGAGCAAAAATAACCTCAGATTAGAATCAGTGGCGTCGTCAGCTTCAATAGGACCAAATTTTAAGCCAATCGGACAAAGTTTATGTTTAACTTCAAATAGCCATAACTTCTAAACGCGAAGAGATAGAGCAAAAACGCAAAGAGATAGAGAAAAATAACCTCAGATTCGAATCAGTGGCGTCGTCAGCTTTAATAGGACCAAATTTTAAGCCAATCGGACAAAGTTTATGTTTTTAACTTCAAATGGCCATTACTTCTAAACGAGAAGAGATAGAGCAAAAATAACCTCAGATTCGAATCAGTGACGTCGTCAGCTACAATAGCACCAAATTTTAAGCCAATCGGACAAAGTTGATGTTTTTCTCCCCACTTTTATCCCTACAACTTTTAAACGGCTCAACCGATTTTCACCAAACATGTCTAACAACACTCGCACATAAGTCACCTTTAATACAAAAAAAACTAAATTGAAATCACTGCATGCGTTCGGGAGCTACGATGCCATAGACAGACAGACAAACAGACAAACAGACACGTCAAACTTATAACACCCCCTCTTTTGCGTCGGGGGTTAAAAATTGTGCACTTTATTTTTAACCTTTGTCAGTATTGAAAGCAATGCTTTTTAATAAATACTAGATACATATCTAATCAGACAGATAGACAGGATCATAGACAGTGGAGGGCCTGTTGGTGACTCTTAGCGGGCTCTAAGATAGAAAAAAAATACATCAGTTTCAACATTAGGTGCTTTTTTTCGACAGCTTAAAAAAATAAATATCTTCTTCTACAAATCTTAGGCACACTTGTAGAACTTTGACAGTCATTTTCACTTTGTCTAATTTCTCTGTATTGAGTATATAAGGGAATACTGACAGTAAGCAGGTAGGACGTAAGGATTTCGGGTCTTTCAGGGCTATACAAGTACTTTAGCTTAGTCAGCATATCAAAATCTGCAAAAAGGCCTTACTAACAAACTTAATAAAAATTCGATAAAATTTCATAATAGTTCCAATGCCCACTGCTAGGCTATCTCAAGACCCCAAAACATAACGACGTAATTTTATGTTTACCCAAATAAAAACAAGTACTTATAAAGTTTATTTATATACATATTTCCTGGTTCTTATCGGTTCATATTGATTAAGTACTTACTCAAATTTTTGTAAGTTCAGTCAGTCACTATGCCAAGGGGATTTTCGACATAGATGGCCACACTGCGATATGCTGCTAATCAATTTTGATAAGAGCATAAAAATAACATTCATAAATTAAGTGTCAAATACCTTTCTGCGCCGTATTTATAACAATTTGTACTCCGACACTTAGTCTAATTACTAAGTCAAAAGTAAAACTGGCCAAAGTCAAAATGTGGGCAGCGTCTTTAGAGTGAAATTTTTTTTGGCCAGTGGTCCTGTTCGTGGTCCTCTCTCTCTCTCTGGTATCATTGTCGCCTTTTATTTACATTTCCATTAAGTCCACAAACTCGGCGAGCACAAACAAAGACAAAGTACCGCCCTGAAAACGCCCTCGAAAAAAAAGAGTCTAACAAAGTAAACACGAATTTGCAATTTGGTTTAACTTTCAACTGTCGACTGTTAGTGGTTCGGGGGCAGGAGGCGTTACCGCTTCACAAATTGCTAATTCGCTCAAATAACAAAAAAAAAATACCAAAAAAAATATAAAGTAGAAAAGACTTGAAGTTGACACAAGAAATTTGTGTGAATACATTTTTTATGCGCTCAGGACACGGCTTTGGTGCTGGACTGAGGTCCATCTGATTCTGAATCTCTGGACACGAACACTCTCGCTGACTTTGAGTGCCTGACAAACAGAGAGCATCGTTCAAGTGGGTCAATTTTAACTCGCTTTAGACGGAGACGTCGTCAATGCTGACTCTTACTCTGACGTCATGACGTCACACAGCGAGTTATCTGCTTTGTGAATGAATTTGTTTGTCGTCGTCGTACAAAGTGCGGAATACGGAATCCAGAGTGAGCAGATACGCTTCTTCTGATTCTGCTTATCTGCCACAACACTCAACAGTTAGTAAATATTTATAAAACACTTGCAGCAAGTGGCGCTATTGTAGCCACAGATTGACATTGTGGGCGGGTATGGGCTTATCTTCGAATAAATCAGCTAAATGAAAAGTGCTGATTAGAGATGGCAACGTGTCACGTGCGTGACTAAAGAAACAAACTGCATATTTGTTATCTAAGAATTTTAATGTAGATATTCTACTTAGTAACTATGTCATATGGGCACTATGTCACCAACTATTCTCTAAATCTAATAATACTTTACTTTAGAAAAATTTCTGGAAGCGATGCGATCTTAGGTTATAGCGAAACTTCTTATGTCTTTTTAAGGAATTCTTTGTCCAAAACCTATTATATTATTAACGAAAGCGATTCCCATGGTTTGAAGGAAAAATAGTTTTTTAAAATTTTTTAGCAAGCCTGTTTACTATTGATTATAAGGTATCTAGAGACCAACAATTCAAACAAATTATGCTCGCTTTCAAATTGATGGGTCATAAAAAGTGTAGGGTAATTTTAGGTCGAGATATGTACAGAATTGTCATTTTCAAAAATGGTCAAAATTTTAATTTTCTCGATTTTAAGTACAGCAAAAATAGACAAAAAAGAGGGGTTGACCAGAAAAAAAAATCATGCTGGAATTTCAATTGATTCATGTGCTGAGAAAACGTCTAAAACTAAAATGGAGATCTTCTCCCCCCATGTGGCTTTCTGTTATTTTGTTACTCAAAAATTTCCAAGAAAAAAAATGTTCACAATTAATTTAAAAATTTTACATGTAATGAAAGGCATTTACAGAAGTTCGTATTTCAGGCGATAGAGGTTGCAAAAGTTACTGAAACGCAGTTCTTTTCTTTTTTTAACGACCCCCTTGCCATTTTTTGTATTTGGTGTATATCAACAAATCTCGCGTCTTTCAAGCGGAGATTCATGACATAGTGATCTGCGTCCTTAATATCCTTCTCAAGGGAACTAGGGGCGCAAACATATGCATTTTTTCAGATAGCCGAGCTGCCATTAGGGCATTGTCTTCCTGGAGCATCTCCTCCCGGATGGTTAAAGAATGCTATAACTACCTCCAAACCCTGTCCGCCCGGAACAAAGTCCTGCTATGTTGGGTGTCTGGAAACTCGGGAGTGGATGGTAACGCGATCGCTGACGATCTAGCACGAAAGAGTGCCTCCACTCAGACTACATCTCTGCGCCGTTTTGTGGTATTGGTTGGTCCACGATCAAAACCATGATAAACAAATGGGCCGCAGGAGAACATAGGAGATACTGGTTCTCCCTTCCGGGGCTTCGTCAAGCAAAAGTGCTTGTCAAACCTCTGGATGCAATCAAGACAAAACGTCTTGGCAGAGCGGACCTAAAGCTCCTGGTAGCTTACCTATCTGGCCACCACACTGTTAGATATCATCTACAGAAAATTGGCACATCGGACTATTCAGAGTGCAGGCTCTGTCTAGAAGACGATGAAACCACTTCTGTGACTGCCCAGCGTTGTCATGGGACAGAGCCTGTCACATGGGAAAGGAACGGATTAGTCCCTTCCAACTCAGATCAGCACCAACAAAAGACCTACTGCTATTCATGAGGAAAGCGGAAAGTCTTTTGTTTTAACCTTAGGGTATTGTACAAAAAAAACCTTTTGGTCGCGGTGCCCCACCTCTCTGTGAGGTACCCTTTTCGAAAAAAAAAAAAAAAAAAAAAAATCAACAAATTCTATATCTCAAAAAATATATAAAACTGTATTTTGAATCTTCTAATTATCTCTAGTAATTCTAAAGTTAGAAAGATATTGACGAGTAACTAAAAAAAGTGGCAAAAACATATTTTTCCAACAAATTTCGAAAACGAAAAAAAAAGATTTTAATTACCGCGTTTCTCGATCCAAAATTACCCTAAAAAAAAAACACTTTTTTACGAAGGTTATTTTTTCCTGTAGGCTATTTGAATTTAATGGTTATTATCTGTAGCAAACTATTTTTTTATAAAATTATAGTTGTTATTTATATTTTTCATTTGACACATATTTTACGGACCATTTTTAAACAACAAACAGCTAATTTTTCATGAATACCACAAAAAGAATCAAATTGAAAATAAATAAATCTTTAAAATAATAGGTACACACTGTTTTGTCCTGATGCAATAAAGTTGCAGTTCTTTTAAGGCCGCGTTTTGTCAGCTGCATAATGGCTAGTATCTAAAACTTAATTTTAAAATGTTGGAAAAGTTATTTGATACATAGACGAATTTCCCTATCTGGTTTGGTTTTTTTGTCTTCTGTTCAATGGGAAACTTGCAACTATATGTCAAACTATCTTCTCCTATTTCTATAAAGTTTGCTCAAATCACAAAATTTATACTTATTTTTGTAAACATTCGAGGTCTGCCAGAAAATTATTTATCCTGAAAACGAAATATTCAAAGCATACAAGTTTAATTGGTATTCGTTTTTGCGTGCTCCGGAAAACGAGTATTTTTATCGATATTTCACGTTTTATCTATCTATCTATAGATATTTAAAAAAGAGTAGCCTCAAAAATAGTTTGTAATTTTTTAAGTTGACAATGCGTCTACAGATTTTATCCCAACCACTTTTAAATTATAGGTCTTTTTATTTCTTAAAAAACGTTTTTTTACGAAAAAAAAAAAAACAAAAATCGCCCTCTGGCAACTCTTAAAAATCAAAATAAATGTCATATATGGATTTCTCAAACTCAAAATCTTACGAGTAACAATGGTGTAAAGATTACGGAAGCATTATGGTCTGCATGATCTAAATTGAATAAAGAAGATCGCTCAGGTGTTGGCTTGCAACACATACAGGGTGCGGAGCCCCGTAGTATTTATATAAAAAAATTATTTTTCTGATCTTAATTGAATAAAAAACACTGCACGGGTGTTGCCTTGCGAAGCACGCAGGGTGCGGAGCGCCCTTGTTTTCGATCAATTCATAAATTTCCCATATTATTTTATAAATTCTCTTTTTTTTGGCGCGAAATAATTTTGAGGGCGCCAATTAATTCAAAACGAGTCCGAATAAAATGTTCGTATTAGTCTTCCAGAGCAAGGCCGAACTAATTCTTAATTTTGCTATTTCATTTCAAGTATGTCTAATCACTTAATTATAGCGTCTTTTCAATATCTAAGAATTTTTATTTAATTTTATTCACTTAAAATGAAATATTAATATTTTTTGTAGCCGGAATCAAATCTTTTTTTGACAAATCAAACTTTACAATTAAATAGAAAAGTCATCAATTGCTTTAAAACTTTTTTTTTTCTTGTATATTTATAGATTTTTAATGAGCCAGCGGAAGATCTATGTTACCGGAACCCAGGAAATACGCTTACATTTTTGTCTACTATTATTTATTTAACCTATTATTTAAATATTAATTTACTGAGTATTAACAAAACATGTACGAAGTTTAGCCTTTATATCTTTATAACTAAAATATTTATATTTTAAACATGTTATTATTGTATAAAATTATTATAAATTTAAACATTGTATAAAAATTTGAAATAAAATTTAAGATTTTTTAATATATTCCTTTGTAATATTTGCATTTCATGTATAAAGTACCTATGTGATAAATAATATAAATATTTTAGATTTGATTTTATATAAATTTTGTACAATTATTGCAAATTCTTTAAAGTTAATGCGTTAAAAACAAAAGTTTACTCATTAAAGTAATATAAATATAATATCCTTTATGTATAGTATAGCTTTAAGTAAATAATATGTAATATCAATAGTTTCTTATATTTTCAAATTTAATCTTTAAGTTGAACGTTCAATGCTAAACGATGTACAGCCAAAGTATAAGAGATAAAATTTTTTTTTCGTTTGGAGTTTAAAACCTCGTACCTAGTCTTACCTATTTTAACCCAGTCTTGATGATGCTAATAAATTTTAATACCTACTATATTTAAAAATAATAAATAAATTCAGCCAGAAGGCCTATTCTGCTCTGGCTACAAACCTTTTTATAACTTAGAATTAACTTCTACTTTACAATTATATAAATAATAATAATAAATAAATTAACCAAAAATTGTATTAAAAAATAACTAGTGACTAGCGAAATAATTGTATATAAATTGATAATTATGGCAAATAAAGCAAACAATAAAATAATTAAAATAAAATAATTCTTATATTTAAAAGGCAGCGCAGTATTTGCTTATACATATCTGACATATATATGCACGCTCACAAGCCCATATATGTGTGTGTAGCTGTTCTATTTGCTTATATTTGAATAGCCAATCAAATTGCTCTCTGCAAAAGTAACGGTTAGCGATGACCAAAATGCTAGAACCCATCAAAATGTACTCAGCCAGGCTACCAGTTACCAGGCGAACAGAAATCAGCAAAAAGTAACTTAAAATCGCTCCCTAAAAGTATGCTACAAATTTTTGGGCAACCGAGTCAGCCGTTTTTTTCAAATTTTCTAAGCAATCAGCTGTTGGCTCCGAATAAAAAGTGTAGCATACTTTTAGTTACCAATTTTAAGTTGCTTTTTTATGATTTCTGTTCGCCTGGTAGAAATCTGGCCTGCGTTGAATCAAAATTGTGGATTGTTAGAGTTGAGCAAGCCGAACCGTTATAGTTCGAGAAGGCATTTAAATTCAGATTAAGCCAAAAATAGTCAGAATGAGAAAAAAACACATGGATTTTTATTTTTAAAGTTTTTATTTATATTTTTAGCTGCATATTAAACATAAAGAGCATTTTAATACTAAAGAATGACATTTGTAGATTTAATTTTATTCACTAATTCTTAGGTATTTAGTGTCGTTTAATTTTCTTAAAATATAGAGTTCTAGCTTTATTATTTACATTTTCTACTATGTTATTAAATAACAATGAAAATATATAATAGCAATAGAATCATAAGATTTGAAGGAAACAATTACAAAGCCCATGAATATGAGGGACTTATATCTAGGACTTATTCTATGACTATACTAGGTATTTAATAGTAAATTATTAATAGGCGTGAACTCGGACGGGCATCTATGGCTCAAATTGTTGTGGAGATGGTTTACCCTCCTTGAACGAATTCAATTTTTGCTCTGGTGTGACATTTTTCCGCAGCGATGAATTAGATTATGAAGTTCCATTAGTTTTAAGCAGTAAGCCATAAGACCTGAAAAAAATAAATAAAAAAACAAAATATATTAATAATAAGTAAAGCAATAAAATTGAAAGTAGTTAAAGCTATAAGCTATAAATAAATGCATACAAATAATAATTTTTTAAGAAGATGGTGTGTTTTAATTGCATAATAATAATAATCCATTAATATTTTGTTCAGATAGGTATATTTTTTAAAAATTGATTAATTTTTTATTTTTAATGAAAAATAATAAATATTTATTAAAATTCTTTCGAAGTTAAACCTATTATACGTAAAGATTTAACTTCTACATTTTTTTCTTTTCAATGCAATTAAATAACAGAAACAGCTAATCTCCATTGGGATAGTCACAAAAAGAAAAAATATATAATATTAAAATCTGTTTGAGAGTTCAAGCATATGCAATCTTTTAATTTTTCTTTAATTTTCAATTATCCGTCAAATTTAAGGAAAGATTATTACTATGGTATAGTAAACTTTCCAAATATGACAATAAGATATCAAATATTTATGGATTTCGCAGTTTTTTAAAAATTTGTAATGTTTTATTTACAATACATTTTTTCAGAAATTTTAAGAAATAAACAAGAACAATACTATTAAGGGAAAACACCAATGTTAACTATGGTTTTTTAAGGTAATTTTTCGATTTTATTTAAAGAAACTTTATTTCCAAATAGGTGACTATATTTTTATTATTTTAATCTGCAAAAATTAATGTTTGCAAAGAATTAAAAAAAATAATAATGGTGCCTGAGGAAAGTTACGAGTACATGAGTAATTTTCGGAAAGGCCTCCGCGCCTGCAGTTTTTTACATCGCCTTTGATTTTAAACAGAAAGGTAAATATCAAAAATATAAATAAAAAAAGGATAAGCTCAAAACTTTGCACCAGAAACTAGAAAAGATTTTCTTTCTTTCGGAAAGCCATTTGAAAAAAAAAAATGGTTTCGAAAAAACTCGTTAAAGGCCTAAAACTGGTCCGAATGCACGTCAGAAAATGTTTTTTGATTAACTTCGGGACATAATTTGTACCAATTAAGCTAAACTTAAAATGGTTTTTTTGGGTATAATTTCAGAGATTGACGAAGAAGAAGAAATAATCATGAGGGCTTAAAAAAAAAATTGTGGAGTTTGCAATAATTGGGACTTAAACAAAAAAAGTAAGGCAAATAAGAGTTATAGGGTAAAAAAGTCAGAACGTGTAGTGAGCAAAGTAGAACCTGTATAATTTAAATACAATCCGAAAGAAAATAAGTCAAAAATTTAGGACAAATTTTATTTTAGGCATTGGCGTTAATTAATAATACGAATATACACTTTTTATTTGTCGAAAAATATGTTTTAAGTATCAACATTTTTTTAAAAGCCACAAAATAACTTCTAAATTTTTATACCCTGTACCGTATGGTGCAAAAGGTATATTGAGTTTGTGCAAATGTATGTAACATATAGAAGGAGTCGTCGGAGACACCCCAAAGTTACCTAAAATATGATCAGGGTGATTAGAGAAGTCGATATACTCATGTCCGTCTGTCCGTCCGTCTGTCCGTTTGAATTCCTAGATCTTCCATATCGTGTTTAAGTCATATAGCTCCCATAGGGGTGTTTCAGACGACCTCAAAAAAAAAAAAAAAAGTTTTGTTGAATATTTCGTTTGTTTATAAGATGTCGTAACCAAATTTAACATTCTAAAGTTTTTTATAGTTCCCAAGCACTGTATCTGTTTTTGGATTTTTATGAAGAAACCGGATTTTATTGCAAGCTAGTGGTACAGTGTCTCTCAAAGTCGTTCGCGCCCGACTTTACGTACGCCATTTTTAATTTTTGTTTTGAAATACTTTAATGTAGGGAGTTGTTTTAACGATGTACCTAAAAATAACAATTATTATTTTAATTACAATTTTGTACCAAAAATATGAGTTTATTATGAATTCAAAAGAAGAATTAGATTTTGCCGGCTTTTGAGGATGCAATTCTCTGTAAAAGTTTGTACATTTTTTTTATTTTTAAAGAGAGAAAACAAAGAAAACAATTATTATTGTAAAAACAATTTTGTACCAAAATTATTTGAATAAATGTACTTTATACTTTAGAATTAAAGAATAAAGATTTTGGAGATCTAATTCTTTGTATAAATTTGCATTATATTTTTTATTACTTTGTAATTACTTATTTATAGAAAGAGGACCAATTTAAAATATTTCTCAAATTTTATTTTTTTTTTAAGAATTATAAGTACAGAACATTGGGCAACAATAGTAAACTTACTGTATTGAGTTTTCGAATTATTATTTAAATTTTTAACTTCTATTATGGGAAAAGAAATCAAAACCAAGACACTTAGGAATGAAATAAAGATTTTGTTTTTTTGAAGCTTCCAGTTTCCGGTTGTCTTTGGATACCAGTTTGTTTGTTTTCGTATTGCCCGAAAAAACGAACGAAAAATATATAGGCTTTTTTTATGGTACTCCAAAAAATATTTTTAAACACAAAGCTAAGAGATTACGACTTTTATGCTCACGCATTACGCTCATCTCTAACTCTTTATGGTGTTAAGCTTATCTTTTCTCGCAATTGTAATTGAAATAATCACCAGTGTAAACTGTATATAAATATTCAACAAAAAAAAGAAACTTTATGCAGGGTGAATACCCGATAATGTCGTGTTTCAATATGTATATAGCAAAGTAATTGATGCAGTTTCTGTTAAAAAATGGCGCATATTGAGTTCTTGTTCGTTTGCTACAAATTCGGATGCATAAATCACAGCGGGTTATGCATTTTTCAAGCTGTCCCAGCCAAGATGCAAACTTCCTTTGGCAATGGCATTGAGTTGCTATTAATTTACACCCAAAGATGGCGAACCAGTGGACCGACCCAGTGGGCTGTATACAAAAAATCACAAGAAATATGCGCAACTACTTTGTAAAGCTTCTGACAGTTAGTAAAATGGACCCATGAACCCCTGAACCCCGCACTGCCCTCCGCCATTTCCGAAACGACGACGACGTCGACGACAACAACAAAGTGTTTGACATTTGTTGAGATTTTCAATGCTTACGACAGAGCAACAACAACAACAACAAGAGTAACCCCAAGCTTGGAGGAGCTTTAACATTCTGGCGTTGAAAACGTGTCAAACATGCTAGAAGAACCCAAAATCGGGGTCTGAGGTTTTTGGTCAACATATTGCCAAATGCAGCCATAGAAAGGCAACGTCATCCACATCATTAGCGAGACTTGGCGCCAAATAGCGCTAAAAGCGTCAACTGGTCAAAAGCTATGCTCAGCATTTCTCTGGGTACAAAGTTCAGAGCTGGTATGCAAAAAACTGAAAAGGTATGCAAAAAATTGAAAGCTGTTAAGCAGTGAAGCGACGTTCGGATACTCTGTAAGTAATTTTCCAAAAAAAAATAAGAGTATACCTGTGTCGGGCTGTACTGTAGGTGGTATGGAAGATGGTTAGGTTAGGCTGTATAAGCAGCTCAGATAGTGACTGAGATCACCCTGAGAACGTGAGGTCCATTGTGCTGCCTAATTTAAAGAAGAAAGGGTGGAAAGGAATTGAAGAAAGGGAGGGATTGTGGTGGTGAATCAACTACTGTAGGACATCCCATATCCCACATAGGCTAGACTACACAGATCCTCAAAGAAAGGCTTACCTAGAAACTGGGTACGGCAGAAACGCCGGGCAGTCGCATAGCAGATGCTGGATGTTTCTGACTCTTCCTTATCGTCGCAGCTGCGGTAGAAATCGTTAAGGGGAACGTGCAACCTCTCACCCGTTTCAACGCCTACCACCATCCTAGTCCTGTTTTTATAGAAGCGTAGAAGCGCTTTGGATCATATCGCGGCCAAAGTGCTCGAAAGATGCGACAACCGGACAGCATGGCCCATTCTCTTTCCGCCAGAGCTCAAGCTGTCTCCCTGATTTGTGATACGACGTCCTGTCATGGTCTGTAATGGAAGAAGGCAACGTTTTTATTTAATCTGAAAAATTTGTAATAATTACCTATGAATAATATAATACCAAACAGATTTCAAAAATAAATATTAAATAGATTTCGTAAGTTCAACGACAAACTGTACCAGAATTCAGCTAAAGTTAGTCAAATCTATAATACTCTTTGTTCCTACGAGAGCAAAGTGTATAAAAAAAGAATAAAAAAAAAACATAGAAATCGGTTTAAACGCCGCTCAAGGTCTTTTGTGGGTTTTTGGTTCAAATGCTTGATTTGATTTTGCCTTTCGCTTGCCCTACAAAATGTGTGCGTGTGAGAGTGTGTGTGTGTGTGCCACTTGATGTGGAGACAAGGGCAACCCACTTTGCAGCATAACACTAGGTAACAATTTTTTTCATCTAAACAAGACGCCACACAGACCTTTTTTGATTTGGGTAGTCGTTCTCAGCATGAAATTAAAAATAAAAATTTGTTCATGGAATTTTTTTATTATTTTCTAAATATATGTTGGAAAAAGTTCGTTTAATTCAATTAATTAAATTAAATATTCACAAAACTTGTTGTGCAGTTGTGTATTTTTTAAATTATATCTTGTAAGCTTAAATTTAAAAATTATATTTGACGTAGATATTTTAATACTTAAGCTCTGTTATTTATTAATATTTTAATAAGTATTTCAATGAAAATGTTAACCAATCTACAACAAAACTTGAAAAAATTCAAATAATACCCTGTAAATTTTCTCATGAAGTATATCTACTCCTGCATATTCATTCTAAGAACTTTCCAACTGATCACTGGAAACTACTCCCAACGATTTTCGAAAGGTAAAATTCAGGTAAATTTCAGCATTTAAATTAACCGCGTAACGACTGAATTTTTCGTTTTTGAAATTAAGTATAATTTTTACTTTTTTTAATCCTTTTTAAATATGTCAATCAACTTTTTTTTTAACGCGTTCTTTATTTATTGTGAATTTAAATCGAATCGGTTTAATTTCTAATATTAAATGCAAACCCACACAAGTTTATTAAAATTGGACCATTTAATGAAGATTTCAAAAAAAATCGTTTGATTAGCAATGCTGAAATTTTTAAATTCACCTACAAAATTAATCAATTTTTTTCATCATCAAATCAAAAAGAATGCCTTCCAATAAATATTATAAAAATTAACAATAATTTTTGCCATCTTTTGCCAAAAAAAATTTTTTTTTTTTTTATTAAAAAATTTTTGCTTTACCTTTTTTTTTAATTGCTCCACCAAATCGATTTGATTTAAATTCACACCATATAAAGAACGTGTAAAAGCACATGTTTAAAAAAAATGTGAATAACATATTTAAGGAACAAACTTAAAAAAAATAAGAAAATTTTGTATTTTTTTAAGAAAATGTGTTGGTTAAAAAAAATTAAATATTTTTTTAAACATCCCTAGTGGCTCCAAAATATTCAGTAGTTTAGTCGCAATTATATACACGTAAAAAACACGTATTTTTAAATTAAGCCGCAACGCGGTAAGTTTAAAAACTAAAATTTGGTCTTAAGTTCTTTTTTTGCCATTCTGCATCGAATTGCATCATTACCTTTTAAAAATCGCTGGGGGCAGTTTCCAGTACCTTATCCAGCTAGACCCTTTATATTATTTTTTTAATGTTCAAAAAAAAATGTTATAATTAATTTAACTACATTTTTTTATTAAATTTTTGTTTTTTTATTATTATTTGTTGTCATTCACTAGAAAATACGAATTAATTTTGCTTTAAATAAAT
Source organism: Chymomyza amoena (assembly GCA_037043745.1). Taxonomy (NCBI): domain Eukaryota; kingdom Metazoa; phylum Arthropoda; class Insecta; order Diptera; family Drosophilidae; genus Chymomyza; species Chymomyza amoena. The sequence continues at coordinate 24,019 of JBAMAX010000234.1, forward strand.
TAACATTTTTAAATTATTTATTATTAAAGGGTCTTTCTGCATAAGATCCTGAAAACTGTCCCCAGTGATTTTCAAAAGTTAATAATGGAGTTCGATTCATATGGGAATAAAAACCAATTTTCGCAAAATTTAAGTTTTTGAACTTAACGGGTTACGGCTTAATTAAAAAAAAACTGTTTTTAATTCTTTTTTAATTGTAATTGTAATTGTAATTGTAATTGTTTAATATCCATAAGCTTAGTATATTTTTGACACAATTTTTTTAAAATCTAAATTGGGGTTTTTTTTAAAATATATAATTTACATATATTTTTTTTACCCCGGACATTTCTTTAAAAAATAAAATATTCTGATTTACTTAACCTTGCTCTAAGTTTATTTATTTGGTGTGAATATATTTCAAATCGATTTGGTAGAACAGTGTTGAAAAAATGAAGCGAACATTTTTTTTTAATATGTAAATAACACAGGTCAACATGGTTCAGTTGTTGGAAAGCTAAGAGTCATTTCCGAAGTAATTTGGTGCGTAGAATCCGAATCCGGCATCAGAACTGGCCCATCACGTCAGGATTTTGAGATATTTGAGGTTATGTACCCAAAAAACGGCGTTTTTTCCTACTTTTGAGGTTATGTACAGGGCGCAAAAAATTTTTGCGGTCTTTCTCTCCAGTTACATCATTTAGTAGAACTCTTACCCTTTAATTTAAGGGTTCAAGAGATCAATTACGATTTTTTTTCGCAAAGTTATGGCTTTTCGAAGTTACGTTGCGCCCTGTACATAACCTCAAAAGTAGGAAAAAACGCCGTTTTTGGGTACATAACCTCAAATATCTCAAAATCCTGACGTGATGGGCCAGTTCTGACGCCGGATTCGGATTCTACGCACCAAATTACTAGGAAATATCCCTTAGCTTTCCAACAACTCACATGACCCCTGTATTTGTAGACCTGTGTAATTTAACGGAATTCTTTGGTTTTTTTGGTTTTTTATGATTATAACAAATAATGTTTTTATTATTAATAATAACAAAAAACCAAAAATATTATTAAAATTAAATTTGAATTAATTTTTTAAATTTACTATTTGGTGTGAATTTGAATAATTTAAGAATATTATTTTTCTAAAAAAAAAATAATGCTTATTTTCACAAAAAAATCATTTGAAAAATTATTATAATTAAAATGTAATTTTTAATTACTTTCCGTTCAAGGTCTACGATCGCAAGCATACCCAAACCGATGTGCCAGCTAACATCACCATCACCGTGCGTGAAATTCCTCACGAGGCTGTCATTATCTGCGGCTCAGTGCGGCTTTCGGGCATTTCCGATGAGGACTTTATTCGCGTTTGGAACTATCGCACACAAAGCTTAAGCCGCTCCCAACTGGATCGTTTCCGTGACAAACTGGCCGACTTGCTCACTTGTAACGATCACCAAAACAAACACTGGTAAAAACTCTTAGTGGATCCCTAAGAAGACGTAGATCCAGAACGAGGTGGCTAGATGGCAATGAAGAAGACTTTAGGAGGCTGCCCGTGAGAGACTAGAAAAACTTGACATCGGATGTCAAATGGCAAAAATTGGTTGAGGAAGCCCAGGACCACCCGGGAATGTTATGCTAAAAAAGAAAATAAGAATTGCCTTCCTGAAGTACTACAGCTTAATTTTTTGTTTTGTTTAAAGTTTATTTTGTGAAGTTTCTCATAGAATAAAAATATGAAATCAAACGATTGGGTGGAACAATATTTTAAAAACAAACATTGTTTAATGATTTTTTAAAAAGATGCTTTTTTTTTTAGGGATATTAAATAATGCACAATTTGGATAATCTTTGTATGAAACAAACGTTACATCATTTATAATATAGCTGAGAAACGAGTGGACCAATTTTTACCATCTTTAAGATGTTGGATTTTTCTGCAGAACATAAATTGACATAACGTAAAACACAAGCAGAAAAGTGTGGAGATTGTGAAAAGCTCAAATGGCCTTAATTTCATATAATTTTTCCCTAGATCAAAGTAGCAAAGTGTTTCCATACATCAATGCTAAAAAAAGAAATAACTACTCGAAAAAAAAAATTCTCCCGAGAAAATAATTTAAGATTTAAATATTGGTCCAAAAAATACCTTTGAACCTATCGATGGTGCAATAAGGGCGCAATAAACTATCTTCTACGGATAAAAAAAATCAGTATATGTGTCGTATATTATTATTTATAAGTTAATCTTCTAAATGAATAAAAAAAAATACTACATCTACTATTCGTCTACTGAGGAATAGAGCTCTATTAATTATCTAACTAAATAGTGTATAAAAAAAATTCTAAAACTTTGTAACAAAATATGGAGATAAGAAAGTTTTCATTCCGACTAATCGCATAATTTAACGTAAAACTTATGTGAGTTTAAAAGATTCAATTTTTTATTTATTTATTCAATTATATAATTATAAAAGTTTTAAGGGCTTGTAACCAGAGTAACGCAGGCCTTCAGGCTAATAAAAGATTACGATTAGTGGAAAACGTCGAAACGACTAAGAAATCGCAAGGAATTTTCTAGAGTGAGTAACGTTGTCTGAAATGAATGTATAGAATCTCACATGGATAATTGCACCAGGCAATTATTATAACTTAAATTGTGATTTGTAACCCAATATAGATGAAATATAAAAATTTAATAGCTAAACAATTGTATAAACATATATTAGTACGACAATAGAACTGTTTTTCGTATCGTTCGAAACATATCAGACGACGCAGAGACGCTTCTGTAATGAATCAATTCTTCATGCTTTTTTGACTCATATTATCGGATGTGTAGCGCTTTTGTTTGTGACTTTCGGTTCTTTTATTTTACGTATTATTATTATTTGTTTTTATTGTTAAGAAAGCAGATAAGCAATTATGCCGGAATAAGGCAAGTAGCCGGGAAGCTATTAACTGGTACGTGCTCAGATATAACACACCTAACATAAGTAAAGACCTTTTATGTATGTTGTATAGAAATTACAAATTATTTTTTTTTAAGCATTTTTGGGCGTTTAAAGATAAGGAACGAAAGAATTTACACCACATAATACTGAACTGACTGACATTGAAAAAGTCAATGTCAGGTTGTAGTCGACAAACTCATTGACCCAGATTAAGTTACAATCCAATATTTTCAATGACTCAGAGCTAAAATGATTTGCACTGAAAGTTATGGTTGTGAAAATTTCAAGGAATTTTCTAGCGTTGCGAAGTTTAATGAGCGTCATAAAATTGATTTCCAGATTCAGATAAAACTTTGTGGGAGTGGTTCTTAATGAACGCAAACTATCCAGCTTGATTGTAATGAGTTATTTTCTATATACGAGTACTATATATCTTTATAATCAGAGAAAATGATTTTATTACCAATAGATAAGGCAAGTTAATAACTATTGTATAATTAGGGTGACCAGATTGCAATGAAAATATTCTACATTTTTCGGCCGTGCATCGGAAAGCGAATCTGTAGATATCATTCGGATTCGTCTTGAAACACAACATGAGAATTTATCGGAAAGATAAGCAAAATATGTATATGATTTTTTTGAATATAAGATACAGAATAAAAATTCATTGTAAAGATAAGGGAAATACACGATACACGACGGAAATATGGACAAAAAATTTATTTTCAGGAGCCGCAAAATAGAATCCCAATTTAATAGTAAGGTTAGGTTTTTTCGTTTTCCAGAGCACAGATGGCAATGAAAATTTTTAAAAATATTCGGAAAATTAACCTAAGCATTTTATTCGGACGTCTTGAAACACAAAAGGAGAATTTATCTGAAGGATAAGGAATAATATTTTTTCGAAAATAAAAAGGGAAATAAAGACAAAAAATTCGTTTTCAGAAGCAGCAAAGTCGAATCCGAATAAAATGGTGAGGTTTGGTTCTTCCGTATTCCGGAGCATGGCTGATTATTTCAATTCTACCAATACCTTTAATCACAGGAGATATCGAGAAAGATTAAAGCATTTAAAGGAAATTTGAAATCGGCACAGATTATATGGTCGCCAAGGAGTCAGCCCTGCTGTCATTTAAATAAAATTGACGGATGAGCTTAGACAGCTCCGTGAGTTAGTTCATTTGGCTCGGTAAATATTAGTCAAAGATTCAGATTACGTCCAAAATGACTAACCAATGGAATCGTGGCGCGAAAGATTCACGCATTAAATTTTTCTAAATTTTGAAATATTTTTTCTTCATAAAAAATTTGTATAAAATTGTGCCAATGGGCTTTAGCGCTTTTCTTCGGTGAAACCATAACTAGGCGAAGTTTCGAAATAAATTTTCTTTTGTGAGATAGATAGATAGATAGATAGATAGATAGATAGATAGATAGATAGATAGATAGATAGATAGAAATAAATAAAAAAAAATTAACCCATGAAAAGAAACTCTTTTGTTTGTCAATTCGAATTTACATTTAGTTTTAATTTTATAATGCTTAAAATATTTCTTAGTAAGAATTTTAATGCGAAAAACAGCGGGCTAGTATAAAAAAAAAATGGAAGCCAGATCCTATAATATTTTTTTTCTAGGAAAAATGTGCTGTGGAAGTTTTTATCTTGAGCAAGTATAAAAAATAACTGAATCAGAAAGATTATATTTATAAATTTTTTTGGATATATGTTCATTCAATATGCTTCAGTTAGCAAATAAAACTAACATATTGAACTTCAGAAACCTAATCATACCATCCACATATAAAGGAGACGCACCATTATAAGAACTTAGTACCATGTTATTATGGTCAATTGACCAGAAACATCGGTTCATAACGAAATAAAATGAATATCGGTCGTGAAGGTGCAAAAAAAATTATCTGCTTTCACATTAAGATAAGGAATGTACCCAATAGAAATGATTTTGAGGATATGGCTTTGCTTAGAAAAAAAAAGTCGTATCTATTCACATCTGGTGTAAGGGGCAAAATGTTAATTTATATATTACGAGTTTTTCTACATATTTTTGTTCGCTGATTTCGAGTTCGCGATCTTAAAAACCTGAAAAAGTCTGAGCTCTTGAATAAAAATGCATACCTGTAAATCCGCTCAAAATTAGTTGAATTTATAGAATTTACCACGATAATTTCTTTATTTGGCAATTTCCTAGCATATCATTTTTATGCCGTCAATTTTCAGATCTCTATAAGTTTGTTTCGTATTTAAGATGTCCTTTGGAGTGATGACTTAACAGCAGCAAACCTGAAATTAAAAAACAAGTGTTTTACTTTTCATGCTTGTTAGAAATCTTTTATACAATATTCAAGAGAAGTTCTTCTTAGTTTTACTAGATACTATATATCTATTCAATATCTGCACGTACCTTCAGATCTGAACGTTCCTGTTGCGTTGCTTTATCTATCCATCTTGTACATTATATGAAAAGACTTAAAACTTTTTCTGAAAGTTTTAAATAGTATTATTATTAAATATAGAATATTTTAAATGTATGAATTTAAAAATGTAGATGCTCTAAAGGAACTGAAATTAAAAATTTCGAAATAATTATCTCGATGTTGTATAAGTTGCACTTTTTAAAATATTTAATAAATAAAATAAACAACAAAATTAAATGAAGATTGTTCATCTGTTCCTTCGTAAGTTTTAAGCCGCCTATCATGACTTCAGAAATGAGATGACGCTGGAAGCGTTTGAATCGTCCACAGGTAACAGGCTATATGACGTCACATTAAATTGAATGTATGGCTTCCGAGTATTGTATTTTACTATATAAAACAGCTTTATGAGCAGGTTTTAAATATACTTAAATATAGTAGATGCTTATCGTTGATGGTCTTTTTCTGAAAAATTTAAATGAAATAATTAAGCATATACAAAGTATTGAAAAAGTTTGATTTTACAAAAATAGTTACATTTTTATAATTCGTTTAGCTTTTCGACTTTTATCTAAGCATATTTAAAACAAAAAATGTATTGTTTATAAAAATTAATTAACTTTTTTTTGTACAAATTAAAATATTAATTTTATTTATTTATTTTTTGAAACAACTTAAAAACTCATATATTTTTATATATTGAATTTATATGTATATTGTTTAATAATCGCCAATCCAGGAGGTAGGTGGAGCCAACTTTGGTCATGTATCAATTTTGCATAAAATTTTTTAATGATAGTCTTTTTAATATTTTTATTGGGTTTTTATTTAGTAAATAAAAAATCAGAATCAGCCTGTGAATAGTATAAATATACATATAATCAGCATTTGAGTTTATGTTTTTCAAAAGGTCTAGCTGGATAAGGTACTGGAAACTGCCCCCAGCGATGTTTGAAAAGTGATGATGCAATTCGATGCAGAATGGCAAAAAAAAAATCTTGGACCAAATTTCAGTTTTGAAACTTAACGCGTTGCGGCTAATTTAAAAAAACGTGTCTTTCATGTATATTTAATTCGGACTAAGCTACTGACTATTTTGGAGCCAATTTACTTTTTTAATCTTACTTAGTATTAGGGATGTTTAAAAAAAAATATTTAATTTTTTATACGTTCTTTACATGGTGAGAATTTAAATCAAATCGATTTGGTGGAACCTTTTAAAAAAAAATAAAACGAAAATATTTTAATGTTTTTTTTTTTAAATTTATGAAAAAATAAATTATTTTTTGTCAAAAGATGGCAAAAATTATTGTTAATTTTTATAATATTTATTGGAAGGCATACTTCTTGGTTTTATGATGAAAAAAATGGATTAATTTTGTAGGTCAATTTCGGCGTTGCTCATCAAACGATTTTTTAATAATCTTCAGCCTAATTTCAATAAAATTGTGTGGGTTTGCATTTAATATGAGAAATTAAACCAATTTAGCCGGCTGATGAAAATACAATTACCTAATATCTTTGTTACTACGCTTTTTTTACTATAATTTATGTTTTTTGTTAATAATTTAATTTCAAATTTAATCTTATTCCAAATTAATAAGTTGTAATTGGCTGTCGGAATTTTCTATTGCTGTAATACAAAAACTTAATACTTCAAAAATATTTTATATTTTTTAGTTGGTTGCTATTAAAGCCTTATTTATTTTTTTGTAAACTTTGTAGCTTTTTTTTATATTTTTTATTTATAATTTATATTTTCATAAAAACTTTTTCACTGTCATGTTCATAGAAAATGTACAGAGATTTTATATGCCCAGCAATATTTAAAAAAAATTCATTCCAGAATACTAATAAAATTAAAAAAAAAAATACAATTTATATATTTTTTACCCGTTTCCCAAGCTTTTTAAAAATTAATTTAAATAAAAATTTCAATTAAAAAATAATTTCTTAGCTAGGCTCAGATAACACTTAGGCTCTGTAAGATTGGGGAGGATTCTTCTCATACATACTCACTTTTTGTTTGGAAGCTCAATAGATCCTTAGAAATCTAGTGCAGCTTTTCATTTCACTATTAGCTTGCAAGTCTCTACTGTTATCCTTTTTCTTCTTCTACTAACCAATTATACTTTATTCTTACCTATTGAGTAGTTGGTCCTGTTGCATTCTTTAACTAATAAATATTTGCATAAATAAAGTAGCAAAAATTGAAAAACATCCAACTATTATTTAATACCTATTTACAAAACTTATAACATAAATATTTGTAAGCAAAGTATAAGAGAATATATTTTAGCTCCTCGTTAGGTACAGACGAGACTAGAAAAGAATTCCCAAGGAAAAAGTTTCAGAAACTTATTTACTTCTAAATTACGTGTCTCCAAAGTTTACAGCGACATTATAAAATTTATATGCACGCATTGCGTTTTATCTAAGATGTAATGTCGACACCGACCTCATAGATACACGGATACAGATACATGGACACACATACACAGACATCATATAAAAGTACATAATAGAGTTGCGTGGCGTAGTGCAAAGGATAAAGTTTCAAGCAGGCTGTGAGCGATAGCCGACAATAGAATACACTACATTCATTGGAAAAAAAGAAAAGTTTATAGATGTGCCACGTTATGTGACTATACGTGTAAAACTTTTCTAAAAAAAAATTATATTTTTAGAAATATAGGACTTATAATATAAAAATAAACCATTAGAAAATAAAAAGATTTATGCTTATTAGGCCCACAACTGTCTATTTACAAAAAATTTTATGGATTTAGATGATATATTCATCAAAATAAAATTGTATTGTAAATGGATATAAATTAGCGGTAGGCAAAGCTGCCCAACACTGGTGTAAATGCACAAAATAAAAGTGCCCTGGGGTAAATTTTTCTTTATTTCTTGTGTCTCTAAAATTTTGTATTATGAGGAAGAGAAGTTTTTTAGTAATTATCAGAACGAAAAAGAAAGTCGATATAGACATTTAGTCTTATAATTCATAATCTATTTCCGTTTGTTTTTTAAATGAATTAAATTTTTTCATAGGGTCCCCGATAGAACTGATCGGACGATAATTAAAAATAAAAGAAATATTTTGTGGACTTAATTTTGTATATGAAACTGATTTTTTTTTCTCCAATTTTATTAATGGATACAAATAAGTTGTGGGCAAAACTGCTCAACATTAGTATAAATGCACCAAGTAAAAGTGCCCGTTTGGGCTATGGGCTGCTTAGTTTTGACTTGGGGCAAAATTTTGTTCAGTTCTGGTATCTCTAAAATTTTGTATTATGATCTCCAAGAGCGAAAAGTTATAAAAAAAAGGAATGAAGACATGGCTTAATCATATTCCTTATTAAAAATTACTTTAAAAATAACACTGTACAACAGTGATTAAGCACTTTTCAAGTGACCTAGTGTACTTTGTAGGTCTTGACGAGTACATCACGATAGTGTGTTTCAAAATCGTCTTTTTTATATAACATTTTGTTAAAAAAACTTAACTTTTTTACATTGGATCTTGAAGAAATATCAATGCCGAGTAAGAAAAGTCATGGTTTATCAAAATCGGTCGATAAATTTTTAAGTTAAGACGCTTATTGTAACCAAATTATACAATAACTTGAGAATTTCGGGGTGTTAGACGATTTTGAAACACACTATTTGGATGTACTCGTCAGGACCTACAACGTGCACTAGGTCACTTGAAAAGTGTTTTGATTTTGTTTTATTTTGTAGTACAGTGTAATTATTCCATATCAAGAATTTTTGCGGAACACTCCCCCTTCTGCCTTCCACTTTTCTTGTCTATTTCCATATGACCCCTTATCCTTTTAAGTATAGTGTATAAAAACATGTAATTACATTCTTGCGATTTATGTCAGTTTTACATAATCGAGTTGTTGGCTGAGCTGATTTTTATGTCTACGTCATAATGATGATGTGTCTACGTCTTTCGATTAACAACGACAACGTCTGCAGGGTTTAGATTGGATGGGATGCACCTGAGAAATGACTCATTACCTGTGTGATGTGTGTATCATTATCATTATTATGACGTAGATGGCGCTAGCTTTATATCTTTATCTTTCGCGTAGCTTGTTATATCCGCTTTTGATATCAAAAAAGCAAAGTTGTTATCTTTGATAAACGACAGCAAAGTGTTACACTGATTTAATATCAGCATTTATGTTTTGTGAACAAGTCATCAAATTTTTGATTTCCCCATCTTTTAATCATTAAATAATAATAACAAAAACATGTCGTTATGACGAATTGGTTGGGTATAGATTTTATGTAGGTTCCGAACATTATTAGAAACTTTATGTAGACAATAGCTAATTAGCTAATATTATTAGCTTTTTATTAAAAAAAATTATATTTTTAAAGTATTTTTTTGTGAATTTTTTCCTATGTTTTAAGATCTAATCTGTTATTTAGGGCGGACTATACTAACTACACTATATATCGGCTAAAATACGTGAAGCGAGCCACTTTTTCCCCGACCTTCACCGATTTTTAAGATTTTTACAGACATGGTAGAGCTACTAGTCAATAGTAACTAAGCTAAATTTTATTGAAAAATTCCGATTATTTATCGAATTATCGATAACTAAAAATTGCGATTTTAATTTTTAATGTAGTATTAATGCCATAATTAATTTAAATATTGCTATCATTTTTTTAAATTTTTATATTTTTTTATTTTTTAAATTAATAAAAGAATAAATAATAAATTTCTATATAAATAAATATTAAATGTATGAATTTGGTTCTCGAATATTTTATGATTTATTATTTTTGAGTAATTGGTGAATTTACATTTTAAAATTTTAAGCCAATCTTTGTAGAATGACACTAATTTGAAGATCTATTATTGAACCACGTAGTCGTAGTGCAGGACTATTTATGGTATTAATAGCTTAATCTAGTACTTTAATTAATTTTGGAGAACATTATTTCAGCCAAATAAATGCAAAATAATATATATGACATTGACATGGATTTATGCGGAATCAATGTCAATTAATATATATGATATTGATATTGATTCCGCCTAATTTTCTTCAGAAACAATATTGATAAGGGCGTCATAGCAGCCTTTACTAGTTTTAAATAGCATATAAAAAAAAATTCCCTAACTCACTATTCAGGCACGACGAATTTTGTTGGGATTTGATTAAAACATCTAAAAAATGTGGTACAGTAGGAGGCGTTCATTCGGACGGACGGACGGATGGACGGATGGACGGGCGGACGGAGGGACGGACTGACGGACATGGCTCAATCGCTACCCGATGTTATGATAAGCATTTTGGTATAAAGGACTTGGGGTCTGCCTCGCCACCTTCTGTCCGTTACATACATTAGACAAATCTAGTATACCCTTTGTACTTTTAAGTACAGGGTATAAAAAAAAATTAAATTTCCAACTGCTCATTGAAGGAGTTACAAATATAATACGTCTACCTTAATCTACTATCATCTTTCTTCACAGTATTACTCTGGCTGCATTATCTCTTCTTTATATATAAATGAATACAAAAGGTTTTTGCAAAAACAAATAAAAATAATAATAACAGATGCCGACAGTTGATTCCGTTTGTAAGAAATTTGTCAGCGTTACAGTGGAAACTGTTCACGATCGTATTGTAGTTTCTTATCAGCATATGGGAAGCGGGGCACATAAAAGCCCCCAACATCGTAGTAAGCAGCTCAGTCTTAATAAAATATCGACACATAAACAACACGCAAGGGGCAGTCTTGTAATTGAAAAAAAATATAAAAATTAATATTAAATTAAATTACTTTGAAGTGATTGCGATAAAAACTTAACTACGATGAGTGTACGTGAAGTATGAAAGCAGTTTAAATTAAAAAAAATGTGTGAAAAGTTCCAAGAAGAAGAATACAAATTCGATTAAGGACTATTATGTGTGATAAGAAGTTATAAATAAAAATTTCACTCGAAATATTTCGGATATATGGCTCTTAATTAATTAATCTATATGATTAGGGTATAACAAAAATTACATACAATATTTAAAAATACCAAAATTTTTTTATTTTCTTTAAACCGTCACAATTGCAGGATGTTTTTTAATAAGCGTTCATAAAATAAACAAAAAATAAAAATAATAGTTGAATTCATTGATAAAAAACGTTTATTTTTATGAACACTTCAGTTTTTTAATTAATCGCTTCAAATTTAGCTCAATAAAAAGAAAAATAACTATTAATATTTTGTGCAATATAATTATGACAAAACTAATAGTGATCGACAAAAATGTTTTTTTTTAAATTTTATTTTAATTTTTTGATTTTTTTTATATGCTCTTTTAATATTTTGTAGCGATCTGTGTATATTAATAGAAAATAAAATGCTTCTATTGAGCATAACACTAAAAAGCCATTTAATTAAAAAAAAATACAAATCAATTAATTTTAACATAAAAAATATATCTCATCCAATTGTTTTTCAAGTTTATCAACAAAAATTCGCGTTTTTTTAAATTAAATTAAAATTTTATAATTTTTCTTTAAATGTTTTCCTCGAAAATACAATGGTTGGGCTGATAAATTATATAAGTTCCTATAAGTCCTACTATCAAAAAATTAAAACTAAAAGAAAGTTAATTTGAACTAAAAAATAAATATTTCTAAGCCAATTATTTTGTTGTTTTTTACAACAAAATTACGTTTTTCTAATATGTCCTTTTTCAGGGTTCGCAAATAAGAATTATAGGCCTGAAAAAATTCATAGCGAATTATTCTTAATTTTTATTAAAAAAATCAAGCTTATTATTTTAAGTAAATATAAATTTTTGTATTTTTTTTTACACCTTATTGGAAGCTTAAAAAAAGTTAAATTTAATTTTGTTGCTATATTTTTAAACGAGCCTAAAAAAATGTATTTTAAAAGTTATTAAATTAGTTCAGTTAATCTTATAAACTGAAATATTTAGTAAAATATTTTTGCACTCTGTCAAATTTTGACCAAATTTCTGTTATTGTCATAGTTAAAGAAAAAAAAATTAAATTGTTCAAAGACTTTCCTGACAGTTTCAACTTAAAAAAGGAAAATATTTTTAAATTTTAGTTTGCATAAAATTGAAAAAAAAATATTAATTAAAAAAAAAATGTATTTAAATGTATAAAATGCATTTTTGAAATATAAATTAATTAAAAATAATTTATTAAAATTTACATACAAATTTTTTTTTTACTAATAGGAGAACATTTTTTTAAATTGTTGAATGAATCTTAAATGCTGCAATTTTAAGTAAATTATTTTTTGACAATAATTAAAAAAATTTAATTGTTCACACATTTCCCTGACTGTTTTAACTTTTTCCTGATTTATAACTTTATAAAATAAAAATATTTAAAAATTTTAAATTGTTTGTAAAAAATTAAAAAAAATGTATTAATTTAAACTAAAAATGTTAATTTAATTTGGAAAATAGTTTTATTTTAAATTAAAATGTTCACACACTTTGCCGAGTGTTTGAACTATTTTCATAATTTGCAATTTAAAAAAAAAAACGAAATATCAAATTTTAAATTATTTGTGGAAAATAAAAAAATCAAATGTATTAATTAAATTTAATTAAAATTTTAATTTAATTTTACAATTATAGAGTTTAATTTTTAAAACAGTTGAATTAATCTTAAAAACTGAAAATCTTAGTAAAATATTTTTCCGGCAATAATTCTGCTATTTTCATAATTTAAAAAAAAATGAAAATTTTAAATTTTTATTCTAGCAGTTATTACTTTTTTCTGATTTACGACTTTAAACAAAAAGAATTCCAATTTAAACTTGTTTATAAAATATAAACAAAAAATTGTTAATTAAATTAAAAAAAATTTTGTAAATTTACTTTTTCAAATAACAAATTTTGTACTAATTAGAGTATATTGTAAAAAACTAATTTGTTTGCCTATTTTTTTATTATATTTTTTATTATTTATGCATTTTCAAAAAATTTGGATTAACATAATTGGTTATAAATTGGTAAAAAAAAATAATTATTTATATTTCATGCTACCAAGGGTACAAACTTCGCAATTTGTTATTTTACTCATCAGACATTTGTTTAATTTATGAAAAATTTTAAGATTGTAAGAAAATATTCCTTTTTATTCGCTAAATAGTAATTTGTTTTTTTTTAAACCTTCAATATTATACACCACTTTATAAATTTAGAACCATTTTGACTTAAAATTTTGATCAGAGAATTAAAGAACCAGATTTTCAAATTAATTGTTAATTTATAGAAAATACCCAAATGTTAAGAAAATATATTATTTTTTTTTTTTAACTTTAACTTTATATACTATTTAATAAGTTTTGGCTCAAAGTTTTGATCAGAAATTTAAAGAACAAGATTTTCCAATTAATTGTCAATTCATAAAAAGTTCGAAAATGTTAAGACAATGTTCGCTAAATAGAAACTTTTTTTATTTTAACCTTCAATTTTACATACTTCTTCATAAATTTTGGAACTTTTGGGCTTAAATTTGGGATCTGAGAATTAAAGTGCTAGATTTTCCAATAATTGTTAAAAAAAATAGTTCAATACAATATTGAATTATAATAGTTTTTAAAAAATAAATTATATTTTTATTTAACCTAATGATGTCGATCAAATAAAAAATAATAAAATACCAATTTAATTCTGATGATTATCATACACGGCGTCTCAATATTAAAAATCTTTCTTTTGCGTAATTCAATTTTCACTCATTTCAGTTCGAAGAGGAGGTACTTCGTGCCCACAATCAATATCGCTCACGTCACGGAGCTGCACCTTTAAAACTGAATGCCAATTTGTCCAGACTGGCTACGGAATGGGCGCAGGTAGATTCACTCAATATCCTCATTATATCTCATATCAATAATTAAACTTTTATCCTTATGCTCATCCTTCAAGCATTTATTAAACACCAACTCAATGCAACATCGGCCAAATAGTGGATATGGTGAAAATATTTATATGGCTTCGGGAGGTAATTTGGACGGAGCCAGTGCTGTGCGTTCCTGGTACAATGAAGTCAATCACTACAACTGGGGAACATGCTCATCATTTCAAAGCAGATGTGGGCATTTCACTCAAGTAGTTTGGAAAGATTCCAGGGAGTTGGGTGTGGGTCACGCAAGACGGTGAGTAAGAAATAGTTTAAATAGATTTCTAAGTTTTATGATGAAATTATTTATTTCTAGGGGTAATACTATTTTTGTGGTATGCAACTACGATCCACCGGGCAACTACAATAATATGTACAAGCAAAATGTTATGCCAGCTGCGGGCTAAGTGCACATCTGGAAGCTTTATACAGACACATTCCTTATATATTTTATACACATAATGAAACCATGGATAAAATTAAGCAACCAAAGAAAATGCACTCATATTATCATCACAAAGTAAATAACTCCAATCTTACATATTATATTACATATTTATAAAATATTATAATACATACATTATTATTAAATAAAATTAAATAACTTTACTCTTTTATTAGTTTTTTTGTGATTTCTGTGGTTAGGCTACTCATATAATATAAAAATAAAGCTATAATCTCAAGACATGTGTGGGTATTATTTGAGCACACCATGATTCGACATACCAACTTTCAATTTTGCATAAAGTGTGGTAGAATCAAGCAGATATTGAAAAATTACGTTTTGACACGAAAATTAAAAGTGAATGCTTTCGAAAGATTTCCAAAATTGATTAAAGGTCATTATCTTGGAATACCATGTCTCTGGCTGTACATATCCGAACTTAGCATTAATAATAATAATGATACGAACCATTAAGGACTATCTAATCTACCTGTGACTCCCCCAGGGGTCAACCGGTGCAATCTTACCTAATAATGATACTTGCACTGAGTCTCTTGGGATCTATTGCGCTTCCCAGAGCTTCTCAACTTTCCGAAACAAATTTCAAGTCAAGTGGCATCGTACATCCGGATTGTATGACTGTCCAAAAGGGAAGTCATTCTTGTGGTCAGAGCATCATACTTTGTAAGTCTGGGTAATGAGGATTCACGCTTTTTTTTTTGACGGTACTGTGGAGGAAATGCCTAAGGCATTCAATAACAGCGATCCGAAACTGAAAGCCCGTCTTGCACAGGCTAAACCTCATCCCCATGTTTTTGGAATTTATCTACCTCTGGGAAACTAGCCGAGTCATTACATCAGAAATTATTGGTTATAATCTACGTCGTTAGCCTCCGTCGAGGTCTCGGCTTTCTTCGGTACTCGCAGTTCTAGATTCTCGGCGATTTTCTGTTGTTGCTCTGTTGTCAAGATTGCTTTTTAAATTTCAGAACTTTTTCGGCAAAGCTGTATATGGTGTTCCCGGTTTTTGAAATTGTGAAGCATTTTATAGATCACATTCTCTGCATGGAGCTGTCCGACTACAGTTTCAGCAGACGCTCGTTCTGTGTTCTTCCTCTCGCAGTAAATGAATGTCTCTGCTTTACCAACACGAAAAAGGAACTATCGGAAATATCCGTGACCCGTGAGCAGCTGCGTGAGGTTATAGTTGATCTCACTGAACCCATCGCGTTATATCTGGGAGTAGTTTCGCTTTCCATTTACCAGGTTTCACCCTTAATCCCACAGGGTATCTGTGATGACCATTTTGATCAGGTGTTTCCTGAGCCTGTAGTGTACCGTTATTATTCTAAGCGAACACTTGCCTATTTGGGATATTTTCTTAAACCTTATAGATCGAGGAGGTACTGGCATGCCTTGATTCCAGGAATGTTCTTTTATCCTGGCATGCATCGAAGAGAGACTCTTACTCTACTCTCGTTATCCAATTTCAAGCTAATCTTCGATGCATTAAACGAGCTTAACTTGACCTGTTTATTTAACAGCATAGCGATGTCTTTGCTTTTATATATTCTGAGTAGCTTGAAGTCCTCACATCGTCCTATATAAAACAATACTTCTACTTGAAATATGCTAGACTGTATACCCAGCATCTTGATTCCATAACTCCCAGACTTGCCTTCGATACTCAAAGACCAGTCTATCTATTATACAATGGTATGTCTTTTCGTAGGATGTATCTTCTCTAGTGTGGGACAATTCTCTTCGTCACTCCAACGTTTTTTCTAAGTAGTACTCTGTGGATATCTCATCTTAACAGAATGCAGCTCATAGAGGTATCTCCTTTAGTGTGGTCAACATTTTTTTGTTACTCATAATGGTACTAAAGTTCCTTTAAAATGATTCCCTGCGGTTATCTTATATCCTGGTACTAGAATAAAGGCGACCTGTAGAATTATTTCCATTTCGCTGAGTTGACTATCTAGGTGGTATTGCTTGCATATATGATGCATTGTTAGTTTCAGGACTTTCAGTGCAGCAAAATTAAAGGTATTCATGGCTCCTGTCATGCATCCACAGCCTTAGCACTTTAGATCATTTTAGACGGTAACATCTTCATTATGACCTTTAGGTAATGCTAGCAAATATTCTTGGATGATGTTCAACATGATTCGCCAGCAATCCTTCTGCTCCTGTATATGCTGCTCTAATACATTTATTTTCACCTTTTCTTTGTATATAAGAGCAAAATCTGCATTAACTTTCCAATATAACTCCAAGATCACAATAGAGCCGCCTCACAGGCGTAGATGTTTAATTTTAAATAATTTGTATGTTCTGGTAATTACTTCTACTAAGGTTATAGTATCCGGATGGCGATATTAGGGGCATTTCGCGTATGCCGAGCTGTAGACAACCGGACGGGTCACAGGTGGCGGATAGTGAAAGGCCTTCAGATATGACGGTTAGCTGCGAATAACCAATAAGCAGTCCCGGACAGCGTTCAGCGGCTAGGAGGGGAGAGTCTCAGAGAGGTTTTTGGGTGGCACCGAACTCCTTATAAATCCTGAGTGTCTAACATTCTCCTAGCGTCATGGCGAGTGATTTGGCGCCATTCAATAACCAGTCATGCTAACAACCTATGCTTTAATGCATTGCAAGCCCCCACATGAGTTGGCAGACTCGTGTTGAAGGCACGGTAGCGGAGGAGTTTCTCGCGAGCCAACAATACACACAGTCCACATACTTCCCGGAAGTTTACTGCCAACATGTGCTTAGTCATCAGAGGATGGTAGTTCCTACTAAGCTTTTGCTTTGTGCTTATAACTATCGCGGAAAAACTACCAACCTGAATAAGAGTTAATTCAAACATGAATCAAAACATAATGATTAGAAAGTCTCCAAGGGGTAATCGTGTTTCGAGAAATCCCCTGCTCCGGCAGCCGGCACATCGGATTTGGAGGTCCAAAATTCATGTCATATTAACACAAATTCACCTATAGCAGAAACCTCAAATGAGGCCATATGCTCCAACCGGAGATAAAGGAATTGATGATGATGAAGGTTTTAGTTGGGTTCAGGTTAAGGCCCACTTACTTGAACCAATCGTGTGAGATGTTAACTCTCATCTTTACCAAAAAGCTATCGGCTAAAAGTTTTACACCATAGTTTCTAAATCTACGCTTTTATACCGACGGAAATACGGACAGCTTATCGGACGGACCAAAAATCATTTTTTCGAGTATAGGGTAGAGTCAAAAAACATTATAAAGATACTTCTGTAGCACGAAAGGTATAGTTAGAGGCGATCGGACAACCTGGACGTGGTAGCAGGGAGATTTCCGAAGAGACCGATAATTTCATTCGCTAACTAGGAATAGGAGGGCAAGCCAAAAGATTTACTCTCCCCTCTGGTAAAATGTTTCATCGCTATACAAAATGGAGAAAATTTCTTTCATAAAATTTTGCGTCAAACTTAGGAAAAGCGCGACGTAAGACCCTGAGTTGATTAAAGACGGTATTTTCGAGGGGAGCGCTTCGAAGATGGTCTGTACTGCGGATGCCCATAGATTACAAAGATCGGAAATAAGGCGGATCCCGGAAAGCGAGCTTTAAAAGGCGTATGCGCAGTGGAAGCACTTGGGCATACAAGACAGACAAGACTGTATCTCCCATTTTAAACATTTCTCTTAGAATCATCAGATCGCCTTGGAAGTAAAGAATATAATGGATTATATGGCAGTCGCACATCCCTTTAGTCAGTCAGAAAACTAATGTTTCAATTTTACTACTTTGCCTTAAACGTCTACAAAGTGTCACACAAAAATTATAAAAGAACCTAGAAAATTGTTCTTAATTTTATACTCTCGTAACGTTAACGTGACACACAAATTTCACGAATTTTCGGCATTAGGACTCGCGTTTTAAAAATGGTTCCTAATAAAATGTGGCAGGAATTCACCTTATGTTTATTGTTACTATTAAGTGGCTTGTCACTTGTAAGTCCCCCTAAAAACAAAGTTCTTACACAGAATTTTTACATTAAACTTGCTTCCTATAGATACTGGCTGATTTCCAAGCAGAGGCGTTAGAATTTCACAACAAATGCAGGGAACTTCACCAAGCAGATCCACTAGTAATATCACCGTATCTGGAGCAGGAGGCTAAGAAAATAGCCAAAGTAAGTGCATAGAAAAAAATATCCTTAACTGCTCTTTCCATTTAAAATGTTCTCAGTTTATAGCTGGTAAAGGGCATCTGTTAATGAACCCCAATGAATCATACGGTATTACTATGGATCGTTGGGAGAATATACTTAATCCCATGAATTGTATAGAATTTTGGTATTACGAGAGTCGTATGTATAACTACAGAGATCCGCAATTAACACCCAGTACAAAGCGTTTCACTCAAATGGTTTGGAAATTTACAAAACAAATGGGTGCTGCTGTGGCGGCAGGGTGAGTCCATCTTTCTTTTTTGTAAAGAGTTTTAAAAAAAATTCCTATTTTGCAGCAAAAGTGGCACATATGTTGTGGTCACCTACTATCCCAAAGGGAATATACCAAGCATGCTTACTCTTAACGTAACTCCGAAACTGTCCTCTAATGCTAATTATACGTCGCACTGGTCTCAACTGTTTGATACCTAAGATGATCTAAAGCCAGCTGCACTTTGTCACTTTACCAGTTTTTTTTTAAATTTCGGCTTAATAAACCAAATTTTCAAGTTCGTAAAGTAAAAACAATTCGAGTTTCTTAAAATTTGCAAAATATATTTTTCAGCTACTTCTAAAACTTTTAAGTTCATCCATTACTTTATAAAAAATTGAGATTCATTTGCGAGTTATCCAACAGAAATATGTTTAGTTATACAAAAATAATCTTATAGTTAGATCCTCCCCACCACTTCACTCCTCAATAGTGCACAGCGTCTGTCGTGTTTGGCTGGCACGAGGCAAAATACTTTTGTTTGTATAACTATCCGTAGAAATCTTCTTGGCAAGTTTGTGCTCCGATCTGGTAGCCATAGTATCATAACGCTGACCCAACCCATTCTGAGTTCCATTTGGTAGAGTAACCCTAATGCCCAAGCCATTTGGCGTACGTGTCTTGGCAGCACGCTGCTTGGGCTGCTGTCGATGCACATGGACCCCGGCTGTTCGCAATTTGCGATATAGCGATATATACTTGCCCGCCGTAGTCGTTCTAGGAACTATGTACTTCTCACAGAAACTGGTCTTAGTGCGTGCCGCCTCGCTTAGCTGGGCATGACCCAGAGCCTGCAGAAAGGCCAGCACGAAGGTATAGCAATTATGGCTGACCTCCTCATAGCGTGCAATGGACCAACGCGTCGTCTGGGCGCATATCTATTAGTTGGGAGGGGGGTAAAAGCCAGGCTTAGGGATTTGCATACATTTTGAGTGTGCCTTAATGGCCAACGGCCCAGTGTCCAATGGCCAGTTGAGTGTCAATAGTTTGAGTTGTACTCACCTGCTCTAGCACTTCATCCCAATAGTCATGCCATGGATCCGGCACATCGCCAACCATCAGTGATTGCCACCACTCGGGCGGATTATCATCGCGTCGATGACGCTGCAGTCCATCCCGATCGAATTCAACAATGTCGCCTGCGGAAGTGGTCACAGCGATATGCAAATCGGTGGCGTTGTTGTAATCGCTGCGGAAACACAACACAAAAGATTCAGTCAGCGTGCAACATGGAAGGGAGGTCCCGAAAAAATAGATAAAAATTTAAATAACAGGAAGTGGGCAGTAATTGCTGGACTTAGGGATACTCTTCAGCTAATAATGTTCTTCTGTAAGCTCGAGTAGATCAACATAATAACTGTGGGGATCAAATGGGCAGGCATGCCCAGATAAGCATTCTTGTAGCCCGGCAAAAAGATCAGATGTTCTCTTACCACATATTTTTGGGTTCGCTGAATTCGAGTTGAAAACATCGAGCTTTCGTTCCTTTTCTTTCAAATTATTTATTGAGAGCAAAATTTTATATTCTTATTCGTTTAATATGACTTGTCGATTTCATCTTCTATTCAGTGTTGAATCTTAACATGTGTGACATCATTACATCTATAGTTCTCCGTGACACCAAAATTTTCCACCTTTATGAGTCAATTGGAGAAATTGTGTTCATTCTACGTGAGGAGGTTACCTCTGACTTGAGTTTTCAGTCCATCTCAAGGATATAGGAATATCGAGAGAAATTGTATCGCGAATGAACTAGCTAGGCATACCAGCATCCTCCTTCAAGTCTACGAAATCTTAGGTATGCCAATGTGCCAGTAGACTAAGGTTACGAAATAACATTGACACCACTGCAAACCTGATTTGGAATTGGTCATCGAACACATGCAGGATATCACAACAAACTCGTCCAACTTTTTGCAGGAAAAAAAGAAAAGAACTTAAATGCTCGACCATAATCCGATCAATTACCGAGCACTGACTGGTGCGAATTCACGCATTCAGGCTTAACGCTCCTTATTACGATTTCTGAAAAAGATGCGGTGATGAGGACTTAACTTAACTGACTTATCTGAGCTGTCAGAAAAGAGTCAAAGAAGCCTCCCGAAGTTTATTTAGGTTGCCGGATGGATGTGACCTCCTGAGTGGGGGAAAGGTGATGTAAGTTTAGATAAGTTTTTTCACTTGCTCAGCAAAATGAAATTTGAGATCCAAAACAATTACCCGGACAATTTTCTGCGGAAGGGAGTCAGTAATCATAATTAAAAGAAGGAATTCATATAAGATGTAGGAGAAGTTCGAAAATTTTTCGCGATTCAAGGCAAGAAAAAAGAATCGTGAACGGAGAATAAAATTGTATTATAAACAACAACAAAAGAAGATATGTTATTTTTTGGTAAAAAGGCTAAAATGAGTCGGAGTCTCTACCTTATTCCAAGTGGCTACTTTGGGCTCTTGCTCTGATTGGCCTAAAAGGTAGTCCTATTCCACTTAGTTGAAAAAAACCCCATACAAAACAAAATTCAAGTGCGTAATCACACTTCAGTTGCACAAGCTAACCTAACCCAACATACCCTTTCCCATCGATGCTACATTCGGTGGCTGCACCATGTCCAACCCTCTCCGGGCACTCAACAACATTTGCATAGATTTGTTGGGCTATGCAGCTTGGGGCAATTGCTTTAAAGCGTGTGCCCAACAAATTGTCCAAATTTAAATTGCACTGCAGCATTCAGAGATCCCTTCCATTATGTACCAGTCTGCACCGTTTCTCCCCTCGACCCACTACTTACTTGAGAAAGTCACCGATGGAGGGCCGCAGGACAATTGCGCA
>JBAMAX010000238.1:0-30839 GCA_037043745.1 Chymomyza amoena
CGAGGACTTTTTTTCCGGACCCGGAGCTCTCGGAGGGGTATATAGTAAATTATCATTCTACCAGAGCTCCGTAACATACTTTTTTGTTTCTCTCATCTCACACTTTTCAACAATTACACGCATTTTCATGAATTAAGAAAAATAGATATTGGCCCGGATCCGAGAATTCCCTCGGAGCCCGGATATTCTCTCTACTGCCCCGGACATTGGGATAACCTGAACATTATCCTTTGGATCAACCGATTTAGATCAAATTCGGTACTGTGCTGGGAAACTTTAAAGGATTTAAGTCCTAAAATCCTTATTTTTCAATCGGTCCCATATGACTGGGAAATTCTAAACACTTTCAAGTGCCAAATTTGGTTACGATATATTTATAAACAAACGAATTATGGATATAAAACATTTGATATAATTCAAGGTCCTCTGGAACATCCATATTTCTGAGATCTAGGCGTTCTTACAGAGGCCGGTTCTGCTGAAAAAGCAGTTCGGTTTGCCTGGACATTGCTGGATCACGCGATGAGTAGCTCAGAAAAGCATATCGAGTTTTCTCGTCTTCAGCCATAAATTAAAGGCGATAAGAAAATGAAATCCGAAACCTATTGTAGAAAAGTGGTTGCTATAGCTCATAAAATGTGTAATAATTTGTTTATAGAGTTCTTGAAGAGAGATGATTGAAAGCGAGAAACTTTTATCTGGGACAACTATCTGCAATGACAGCTCGAAAACAATTAATGGCCGAAGTAAGCATTTGGCGATAGTATATCGATATATCGGACTATCTATTTTTTGGCAGTCGACTATTTTGTATTAATTTCCATGTTCGAAAATACATCCGATATCGATATTTTCCTCCTCCAACGATATTTACGAATTGTATATATTAAGGTGCCGTTTAATAACGATTTACCAAAAAAAAAATCTAAAAGTTCCTCGAGAGAAAATTGATCAATGCTTTAAAAAGTGGAGTTTCATATTGCTCTAGGTCTTGCATCATTACTAGATCCACGATTCATATACTTCTCGTAAGCAATGGCTCTCTCGAATGCGCTGATTTTAATAGAGAAAGAAATAGAAAGAGACTGCATCAAACAAAAAATTGGAGATGTCGGGAAACAACTAACATTTCTTTAGAACAATCATTTTGAAGAATGCACATTGTGGCCGTGAGCAATACTGTATTGCATTTAGATACGAAATATCCGAAAAGTATTGGGAGGACAAAGTTAAAACCTGCTTTTTTCTCCAACAGTCTTCGCTGGACTCTAAGCCGCTAAACATATAGGCGTCCCTGTCGACAAAATTCCCGAAACTTTACAAACTTCCAAGGATATTTGTTCCGGCTATTGCGACGTCTGTTTCCTCGGAGCGAGGAAGAATTATGATCGCCGAACGGAACCGGCTTTCGCCAGAACATTTATCGGAAAGAATATTTTTGGTAAATTTCGACGATCTGTCACCTTTCTCATTTAAACAAAATTATAAATGTAACCACTAAGGACTATGCAGTATTTGTGTGACTCCCCCAGGGGCCAACTTATAATTATAAGAAAATCAAATTAACTAATTATTTTTATGAGTCTGAATTTATTTATGATTCATTATTTTAAAATTTATGTTATTCATAATAATTTTTGGGGGATATATCAAGATGTCGATATGATTTGGACGATATATTCATATACCACATCGGTTTAATACGATACAAATCGACACAGAATATCGATATTCGAATACGCGATACCCATCCCTAGGCCATAGCCACTACTAAGGAAAAAGGCTTATCAAGGAGCAAAGACTTCGTTATGGTCTTCCTGGAGACATACGATTGAAAGCGAGAAACTCCTTTGAGGAAGACATACCTATATAGCTCGAAGCCAGTTGAACACAGTGTAGCGCGCCATATTACAACAATCATGCACAAAGTTTCCAAATCCTTAAAGTAATCAAGCTGTACGCATAATTTTGCTACCGACTGTAGAGGTTACACATACGCCTAGTTGTTTGTGCCCAACACTCAATGCTCGGCTTGCTGCAGTGCAGCAGTGTAATTAGCATATTAGACAGTTCAACTAAGGTTCCATGATTTGTCATACGGCAGCAAGGGCATGAGTTGGGCCCAGGGGCAGTTATGGGGTCTTTTTAGGCCCGGACATCACGTAGCCGTACCGTTGCTCAATGCAATTAATGTAAGGCGGGCTTGATGTGGTTGTGGTTAGTTGCTGGGCTGGAGTGAAAGGGTTGAGTTTGGTAAAGTTCGATTGAAGTTGGGTTGGTTAACGGGCGATTGCTCTTAGTTTGTTGCTAGCTGTTGATATGACAATTCTGCCATATTGAGTGTGTGCAACTATTTGACAAGAACGCTTATAGATATAGGCAAGTCATAGACGTGGGATTAATTTTTTTGAGGAGTTTTAAAAAGTTCAAGTGTTGTGATTAAATATCAACCAAAAATTAAATTAAAGCCAAAGACATGTACAATTCGGAAGTGCTGGACATCTGTGGCCATACGGCTTAAGTTTTTGGTATTTTTTGCAAAGAGTTTTTATAAAAAATGGACTTTAATAATTTTGTATGGTCCCCATCGGATCTGGTAGCTAAAAAAGCTTCGGATGGGCTTATTATTTCTTTGGACTTGTTGCCAATTTTTTCCGTTGATTTATCAAACAAGTTTTTTACATAGAAAAGTATACTATCGATATGCCGAACAAAGCCATCAATAGTATCCTTTACACTATTGATATTTCGAACAAAGCCTGCGATTGTATTCGCAAAAATATGCTGTTGATATGTCGAAAAAACATCGATGGCATCCGTAAAATCAAATGATCAATATTATTGATAGTTATATCTATCTATACATCTAAAAATATCGATAATATCCTTCAAATTAAACGATCGATAGTTCCATCGATAGTATACCACTTCTAGTTGGTTTTTACATACAAAAGTGTACTATCGACACATCAAACAATACTATACTATGAATATATCGAACAAAACCCAACGATAGTATCCGTAAAATAAAGCTAGCTTTACTATCGATAGTGCTGACGATAGAATCCCATCTCTAGTTTATAGAGTCACAAATTTTTGCTAATTCTTTAACCTCGCTTCCTAATGTAAGTTCAATTTCCAACTAACTTAACTTATCGAAATCTAAATCCAGAGTATTCCCCTTTTCAGGCACTCCACTGACCAATACACACACACACTCACTCTCTCAAGACCCGTTATTATAACAGTTACACAGTTACCATTGCAGTTACATTTCTGTCTGGCATATCTGGCATATAATTTATGGTCTGGCCAATTTGTTGTTCAGCATTATGCCAACAACTCCCCTCCGCTCGATAACTGTAGCGGTTACTGAGTCTGAGACTGCAACGGTAATGCTGTAATGCAACTGTAAATGTAATTGTCTGCGTCTCGTTATCGGCATGTCTGAAATTTTGGGGACAACCAAATTGAATTGTAGACAATGGCATCATAATGTTGGTGTTAAATTTATAGACAATTCTCGTTATGTACATGCATTATATATACATAGAGTCAAGCAAACGAGCGCACAGTAAAGTTATGTAGCCAGCTTGACAACCCTAACAACAAACAAAAAGAGTTACCAAAATAACAAAAAAAAAAACCAAGCAATGGCAATTGTTAGACCAACAATAAAGGGCTATGAAAACAACATAATCAAGGGATAACCAAAACAATAAAACGCGACAATGGCAACTCTATAGGACAACAACCACAACAACAACTGCAACACTTGCAATGAATGTGCTTTTGTCAGTGTTGTCGTTGTTCTTGTTGTTTTTTGCGTCTGCTGTTTTTTATTCGTTTTCATTGTGAATAGTTAAGAGAAACACATTGCAAATGGCCAAGTGTAATGGATGCGTTTTATTTTTATTGGGGTCATCGGTTTGCATAAAGGTTGAGTTGAGGTTTGGTTTGTTGTGCTTGGGTTTCAACAATTGCTGGCAAGTGGTTTGTTTGAAGGGCGTAATAAAAATAAATCGAGGTTTCTTATGGAACTACTAATTAATATGTTGTTGTTAGGCGAAGCCTTAGATGCTATTTTAAACCTCCTACCACTGAATAAGGTAGGGAAACAACAAGCCATTCTATCAGCTTAACGCATAAGAGAGGCGAAAAAATGGAATAAACTAGATTTTGGTCATGCAAAGATTCTTAAAGGGAACCCACTAATCCTCGAAAGTACAAACTACTGCATACCGCAGGAACATTTTACAATTAACTTCAGAGCCTATATTCCAACCAGAGAGGATTGGAATACTGGGGTACCAGGCCCAGCAGGCTCGATAAAGGTATACACGGATGGTTTCAAGCTAGATGACCGTGTAGGGGAAGGCGTCCACGTCGAGGATTTCGACATTAGAATTGCTTTTCGGCTCCCGGACCACTGCAGTGTCTTTCAGGCAGAGGTCACAGCAATCCGGGATGCTTTAGCAACAATAAAAAACCTACAAGTTCAAGATAAGAACATCTGTATATATTCGGACAGCCAAGCGGCTATTAAGTCTCTAATCTCGATGACTTCGTGTATGAAGTCAATGAATGACTGCCGTTTGTCTCTGGGGGAGATGGCTGAGCAGCTTTCAATTCACCTGATATGGGTCCCAGGACACAGGGTCTTTGAGGGAAATTGCATTGCGGATGAACTGGCTAGAAAAGGAACTACCAGCATCCTCCTTCAAGACAAGGAGGGCCTGGGTATACCCATGGCCAGCTGTAAACTGAGAATACGAAACTTTTTCGTGGAATCGGACATCGAACACGTGTAGAATCTCGCGGCAAACCTGGCCGACATACTGCAGTAAAAGAACCAAAAACTTTGCTGTCTGAATAGAGCCCAGTGCACATCTGTCATCCGTGCCATTACGAGACACTGGTTGGTAGGAAACCACGCATCCCGTTTGAATGCTCCCCACCATGACTTCTGTAGAAGCTGTGGCGATGAAGAGGACCTGGAGACGGTGGAACACTTCTTCTGTCACTGCCCAGGACTGTGCAGTAAAAGATTTAGTTTCCTACAGTCAAATTTTCTAAATGATCTATTTCAGCTCTCTGAACAGAGTCCAAAATGCCTTTTAAGGTTCATTCAGGCAGCCGGATGGCTTCCTCAACTTTCGTAGGGGACCTATCAAGTGGGGGAATGTGGTGAATTAGCTCACTCTCCAGCGGTATCACAAAGGGCCTATCCTTGGCCTAAGTGAGTTGGGACGTCGGTCCCAACTGCCGCCCTAACCTTACCTAACCTAGGTGAGCTTTATGTTGATAAACTGTCTGCAAACTGCCTAATTTTCCCAAAAACTACCTAATTTTCATAACTTTCTTTTTGAATACCAAAAAATAGTAATATTTAAAGTAATTTACATTATATGGTATGAATTAGAAAAAGCGCCAGGAAATTTATTCCTATCAGGCGTTCCATTAATCTTAATTTTTATTTTTTTAATCAATTTAAATTTTTATAAAAAATACATATTACTGTAAGGATCAGTTTTATTTAGAATAATACAAATCAAAATAACTTATTATTGTGAGATGAGCTGTCAATAAATTTTTCTGCCTAATTTCCAAATTTTTCTCCAAACTGCCTAATTTCCAAAATTTCAAAAATTGCCAAATTACTATGCCTATCATTGTGAACACAAAAAATAAAATAAATATTTTCAGTATTTAAAGTATTTTACATTATATTGCTTGAATAAGAAAAAGCTCTAGGATCTCTATTCCTATCAATTGTTTCATGACTGTACTTTTGCTTTTTAATTTAAAGCGATAGTATAGGGTGGCCCATCTGTAGGGTTGGTTGTTAAACGCTCATAATTCCGAACATACCCGTCGAAATGATGCCCTTTGGCATAAGTCAGATTCAAAAGTACTCAATTATGGTAATGGATCGTTTAGCAAGCGAATAACGCTTAAAAATTTTAGAGGAGTACTATGAAAATGGACATTCTGTATAAAAGACCAGTATTGATGTGAATTAATCCTTGTTAGAAACGCTTACTAGACTCAACTGACGTAATAAAAATCAAAAGCCCACGGACCATTCGTTTAATGAATTGGAGAACAACCAGACGAATTTTCGTAAAAAAAAAGTCTCGTACGAGCCGATTTGAACGATATTATTTTTAAGTAGTTTTAAACTTATCAAACTCATCGAAGTTAAAAAAAAATGTTAACGTGGATCGAAAATAATATATTTTCTCTACAGCTAAATCCTCTAAAGAGTGCATAATTGAAATATTTTTTATTTTTATATTCATGTAGTAACAGGAAACGAAGCCTCAAAAAAGGTTTATTTGAAAGAATACTTAAGTGATGAAACTTTCCGGGATCGTTAAGAACCTTGTTCTAAGTCTAAAAAACCAGCAATATATAATGGTACGGATTTTCCATGATAGTTTTATTTCTATTAAATTTACTTTCATCCATTAAGTTTTTTTTTCCAGATGAACCTCTTAGTATACTGTACTTTTTCTTTTAATTTTCTATTTAATTTTGTAGAGTATTTTTTTAAATACAAAAGAATTTCCCTTATTTCTCACTTCTAATTTTGACCTAAAATCTTAAAACAAAGCCGAAGTATCTTTGAAAATTTGAAATCTTTATACCGATTTGTATCTAATTATATTTAGATTGCGAGAACTTATGCTTACTTATAACTTTTATAAGGTACTTACTCAGAAAATTTTTTTCAATTGAGAGCAGCTTCAGTTTTTAGGACTGCAATTAAAAAAAGTTATTGTTAAACATTTATATAGTTTTTATGAAAAATTAAATAAAATTAAAAAAAAAAATTCCAGAAATATTAAAAATTTGAAACAGTAAAATATGAACTAATTTTTTCTCCAATTTTTTTATTTATCTACAAATGTTCAAAATCATGTATATTTTACTTATTTTTTTTTTTTTATTTCTAAAATGAAAAAAAAATTATAATTATTACGATCATTAATCAGTTAAAAAAAATATTCATTTAAAAAACTTAACCCAGGTTTCTTATAGTTCTTATTCTAAAAACTTATAGTTGTTATCTTCTAAATAAAAAAAATATATTATTTTTTTATTTAAATACATTTGCCCAATTTTATTGAAAAATTTATGCAATTAGCAAACAACTCAACAGATGGCCCACCCTATACTATGCACAGCGTCCTCAACTACTCTCTTATTGAAAGAAATTATTATTGCTTGGGTGAGTGGATATGAAGTTCTGTGACGAGGATTAAGATAGTAAATTAGGACCTGTTAAATTTTAAGAAAGTACGAAGGCCTTCTGGCTGGGTTTAAAATTATATGCCTTATAGACTTTTAAGGGTTTGGATGAGCATGAGCATGTGTATAAAATAAGTGTGGCTTTCAAGATGATCTATTATAATATTGTATATTAGCTTAAGATAAGTGGGAACAAAACTTTTGCATAATTTCCAACAATAATCAAATTTAATTTTTAATACCAAAAAAAAAATAGGTCCTTTAATATTCAAAATAATTAAAATTATTTGGATTGAAGCTTTAACTATAATTCTATTAGGGCGCTTCTTTTTTTTAAATTTAATTTAAATAAATATCTTAGTTATAAAATAATAATGTATCAAATATGTGTAACAAAACAAGAAGAACCCCACTACGGTTGATCTCTTAATATTTATCGCATACATTTTGTATAATAAATAAATTTGCAATAAATTAAAAAAAAACAACTCATTTCTATAAAAAATATATATATGTTCATTAGGGTGTCCCTTATATTTCAAGTTCGATATTTTTTTACGCATACCTTCTTAAAAGTTTCGTAATAACCCTATATTGTCTAGAAAAAAATATTAGTTCGATTTTTAAACGATAACCCGTGCCGACTTGCTGTTGCGAAAGTACTGCGCTGTGACTTGTAACTACATTTTTTATTTGCCATTTCATACGTGATTTTAGAGACTATTTAGGAATACGCAGTGATAAACAAAATATTTTCCTTATCGGTTGCTTAGCTACCAAATAAATGGTGCGAGAACAGATCTTGAATTCTGAACTCAGCTTGTCGTACGTTCCCTGGCATGAACAAAGTTTAAAAAGAGGTAGAAAGAATCTCATATTACCTAAACTAGTTCCACACTTAGATCGATACTAGTTAAGCAGTAGAGATTCCGTTTACATTTTTAATGCGGTGGTAGAAGCGATTGGTCTGAGCAGCGATGATTTCTCTATTAACAAATCCTCGATTCAGCGAATTCGTACTAAAACTAGAAAATCAAGTGCAGAAGCAATAAAATCTGACTCCCAAAACAATGTACCCGCAGTAGTCACAGTGCATTGGGATGAAAAACTATTACCCGGTGTACGGAGTTCAAAAGAAGAACGCTTGCCAGTTATTGCTTCATTTGATGATAGAGAACAGCTTCTTGGAGTGTTGCATATAGAAAGTTCTTCTGGAAAAAATCAAGCTAAGGCTGTTCGAACAGCTCTTTATGACAGGAACCTTCACGATAAAGTACAAACAATGTGCAGCGACACAACAGCTTTCAATACGGGTCGTATCAATGGAGCTTGTGCGATTTTGGAGCAAACTTTAGAAAGAGAATTGTGGCTTTTCGCCTGTCGTCATCATGCTTTTGAATTATTTCTAAAAGCTGCCTTTGAAACCAAGATTAAGCAAATTACTAGTAGCCCATATATTCTGATGTTCAAAAAGTTCATAGAAAATTGGAAAAACTTTGATTCTAGTAAAATTGAACCATCTCTTAATTTCGTAAAAGAACGTGTTGCCGAGACAGACATTCAAGCTTTGTTTCTATTTTATAAGACAGAATTAGACAAAGGTTTTGTAAGAGATGACTACCGCGAATTGGTCTAGCTGTGCGTAATATTTTTAGAAAGAGACACAGAGGAAAAATTAAAACTAAGGCCCCCCGGAGCTATGCATCAGGCACGCTGGATGGCGAGAGCGATCTATTCTTTACAAATATGTTAACTTCAGTCACAATGCAGAATGACTGCGAAGGACAAAAAGGCCCTACAATATGTTTGCTTATTTGTCGTAATGTTGTATGTCTCGAAAGAACAGTGGCGACCAAAGCACCTAACCAAGATTAAAGCTTCTTGAAAATGTTAAAAGAGTTTGTTATTTAACTAATATTTTTCTGACAAAACACTGGATGATTTCGTATCGGAAAGGAGCAAACAATTAATATCACAAAATAACTAAAGAGAGATGTATCTTCTTGGAATAACAATGCTGCTTTTCTGGAAGCTAAAAGAAGAACAAGTTAAT
This sequence comes from Chymomyza amoena, assembly GCA_037043745.1. NCBI lineage: Eukaryota > Metazoa > Arthropoda > Insecta > Diptera > Drosophilidae > Chymomyza > Chymomyza amoena. The sequence continues at coordinate 9,308 of JBAMAX010000238.1, forward strand.
TGAGAGTTATAAATGATACTGCTGAAAGGTCTGTTAAATTAATGCAAGATTTTAACCGACTTATCGCGGCTGCAGAAGAACAAAAACAGTTCTTGCTGCGGTGTGTTCAGGAACATAGAAAATAGTATCTGTACTGTAAATTACTCTAAAAAGAAGATACCCTCAATAATTGATATTACTTTATGTTTTTATGTTATTTTTTACTTTTATGCACTAAAATTAATTGAATTTATAGTGATTTTATAGCAGACCGAAATTTCAGGACAAAACACGTTTTTTACTAAATTTTAAAGCTCGGTCGGCACGGGTTGCAATTATGCTAGATTGATAAAATTTTATATTTAAGTACCTTATAGCATTACTAAAAAATATAGAGGGTATGCACATCGAAATTAAAAAAAAATGGTTTGTCATATAAGGGACACCCTAATGTTCATGGCATCAGTTTTTTCAAAAAAGTACAAATTATAAAAATTTAAGTTAATATAAATTATAAACAAAAAATATGTATTTAAACCAGCATACAAATTTTTCATGGAAGAAGAGTTTTACTATATTTTTTCAGGGGAGGAGGATTTTCTACTGGCACATGCCGCCAATTCTATATGCAATTTTTATAATTTCCGCCAAACAAAAATATGGTCACACTCTTTAAGCGTATGAAAATATTTCGTCATATTAAAATGTAAAATTCATAAAGCTTTTCATGAGAATAATAAAACTTATTTTTTAAAGGGCATGAAATAAAAGCAGCAGCAACAACAGCTCTGTTAATATCAAAATAAAATAAAATAAAAATGGTATTTAACAGAAATACGGTCACACCTTTTAAGCGTATGAAAATATTTGCTCATATTTCAATGTTAAATTCATCAAGCATAATAAAAGTTATTTATTAAAGGGCATGAAATAAAAGCAACAGCAACAATAACTCTGTAAGTAACAATGAAAATAGCAAAATAAAATAAAGTAAAATAAAAATAAAAATATTATACATACAACAAAACGAAAAACTCTTCAACAATTGCACTTTTCAGCGTTGGGGCGCACAAAAGTATGCAACAAAATTACAAATCTTCCACTGGGGTGCTGAGAAAGTGGATGAAGTCGAAATGGCATGAAAAGCGCCGTAAAACTGCACAACACAACAACACACAAAATAAAATTACAATCCTCGTCAAAGTGTGAGTGAGGATAAAGTCAGGAATGGAAGCTGAATGGCTAACAGACCGTGAGCGGGGTAGGGCAGAGGCGTGAACCAACAACTAACTAGACTTTCACTTTATTATTCATGAAAAGTGAAAAGCAGCAGGCGCCAAGCCATTGAAACAGCTTGGGACTGTAGAAATGACTAACGAAATGACGTGTGTCGGAGTTGGGGGCGGGGCGGATGGGCGGTACACAGCTGAAAATTAAATGAAATTAAATGTGCAGCGAGTGGGGCAGAGTGTGGTGGGTGCCATAGAATGCAACGTAATATTATTTAAATGAAATTGTGTTTGCTTTGAAATGAAATATACACACAAAGTGTACACGCCCACACGTATTTTTACTATTTACAAAACAAACATACGAAATATTGCTTTAATAAATATTCATTTATTTCAACAAGAATCACAGTACAAAGTTATTGTATATAAAAATATATTATATGTATAATTTTTCAAAATAAAAGCGTTCATTTGAGCAAAATGGGGAGCAAATGAGAAAGGTGCGAAAGTCAATGAACTTCAATGGACTTTTGGATGCTCTATAAACTGTCGCAAGAATTGTGAACAAAAGGCTTATAAAGTACGCTGAAATGGTGCTTCCGGAATACCAATGCGGATTCAGGCCAGGAAGGTCAACATCTGATCAAATATTTGCTTTAAAACAGTCAATGGAGAAATGCTATGAACACAATATTGACTTACATATTTTCAATCTCTTGTTATGCAGCGCAATAGACGAAGTAAGTGATGCTAAAAGAACCGGACATATTCTAAATAGGACAACCCAAATATACGCCTACGCCGACGACATCGCAATAATTAGCAGGGACAAAGCAGATCTATCACGAACGTTCTATGATATAGAAGCAGCGGCAGAAATAATAGTGATGAAAATCAATGAAGAAAAATCAAAGTATATGCTGATGTCAAGGAAGAAAAGCAAAATGGCTGCAAACACAATAAAGATCGGGGAACACGCTTTTGAAGCGGTAGAATCTTTCACGTATTTGGGCTGCAAGTTAAGCATCGATAACGCAATGCATGCCACAATTGACGATAGAATCCAAGCGGGCAACAGATCATACGCATCACTTATAAAACTCTTCAAATCACGGCTCCTCAGTAGAATATGTAAATTAGCGCTATATAAAACTGTAGTCAGGCCAGTAGTATGCTACGGATCTGAATCTTGGACGCTGAGTGAAAAAAACAAATCCAAGCTAATGGTATTTGAAAGGAAAATTGTAAGACAAATTTTTGGCGCTATTAATGACAATGGAGAGTGGCGAATTAGATGGAACGACGAACTAGATCAGCTTATTTGAGGAGAAAACATTGTATGTTTCATTAAAACACAAAGACTAAGGTGGTTAGGCCACGTGTCACGAATGGAACCTTCTAGAGCCCAAAAGAAAATCTTAGATGCAAAATCATACAACACCAGAGCAAGAGGCAGACTAAGATCGCGATGGATAGAAGAATTAAAGGAGGATATGGATAGGATTAAGATAAAAAATAGCGGACGTAAAGTCGGGCGCGGACGACTTTAGGATACCCTGTACCATTAGCTTGTAATAAAGTCCGATTTCTTCACAAAAAACCAAAAACCGAAGAATTTTTAAGCAAAAAATTTTTTTTGACCTATCGTTCCTATGGGAGCTATATGATATAGTCAACCGATTTCAATAAAATTTGACGCTAAAATAAGACGATAAAATAATCACGAAAGTCAAATTTACTCCCAATATCTTAACACACAAACGAAACACAATAAATTTTGTTCAAAAATCGAATTTTTGGAAGATCGGACCTATGGTAGCTATATGATATAGTCAACCGATTTTGTTCAAATTTGGCACATTGCTTAAGTGGTCTAAAAAATTCCAAATTTATTAAAAAACGAAATATAGCGAATTTTTCTTTAAAAAAGTTATTTTGGCCGATCGGTCCTATGGGAGCTATATGATATAGTCAACCCATTTCGATCAAATTTGGTACAGTGATTGGGATCTCTGAGATCTAGGCGTTAACACGGATAGACGGACAGACGGACAGACGGACATGGGTATATCGACTTCTCTATTCACCCTGATCATATTTTAGGTAACTTTGGGGTGTCTCCGACGTCTCCTTCTATATGTTACATACATTTTCGGCTTGCACAAACCTAATATACCCTTGGTACCATACGGTACAGGGTATAAAAGGGTAACAAAAACCTTATTTCCAAATTTTTATATATCAAATATTTTAATATATTTCTTTAAAGAAAGAACAGCGCAAGTCAGTGACATTATTTTTTGAGTAATTTTTATTTTGGTATATAATTTTTATTAGTAGGTAATTTTATATAGTTCTTAACATCATTTTTAATAAATAAATATTTTTCAAAGATCTTAAATGAAACTAGCATAACACCCCAATAAGTTTAAGGAAGTTTTTTTATAGTACAGTTTATAGAATAAAGTATATATAACCATTGGTCTTGAGGATTTTTCAGACAAATCCATAATTCAGAAATTACCATCACATTCCAAAGGTATAAAATAAATAAGCTTAAGAAAGTTTTTTTTAAATTTCGAAGCTTTATAATTTTTATTATTCATGATTTACATGTTTTCGAAAATATAAAAACTCCCAAATCAAATTAAAAACTCTGTTTTAAGTTAAGAAACTACAAAAATAGTCTACTTCTACTATAGAAAATATTTTAGAAAAAAATTAAATTAAAAATTTAAAAAACCCCCGAACTTAAGTAATTTTCATTTAAAAAGTGAAAAATAATAAAAGAAACTTAATGTTAAAGTACCTAAGAATCTATTAATAATTCTAAAAAAAATACGTCGCGTTGGGGGACACGCGAGGGCAGACGTCGTTGACGGTCGTATCTTACATGCAAATTTTTTGAAGTAATTCTATGAAAGTTTTTGAAGTATTTTCTTAATTTTGTTTTTAAGTTAATCTTTGTTGCTTAATTAGACTATTTGTATTTAAATTGTTAGTTTAGGAGCGGTCCCCCAACGCGACGTATTTTTTTAGAATTATTAATAGATTCTTAGGTACTTTAACATTAAGTTTCTTTTATTATTTTTCACTTTTTAAATGAAAATTACTTAAGTTCGGGGGTTTTTTAAATTTTTAATTTAATTTTTTATTTCATACTTTTTATAGGTAGGTTAGGTTAAGTTAGACTTTAGTATATTATAATATACTTACTATAATTTAGATTCTTGTTAAGGTATAGATTACATTTAAGGTCAAGCTCGTTTGCTTTTTTTTTACGCATTCTCCCCACTTTCACTCCCCACAACTTTTAAACGGCTCGACCGATTTTCATCATGTCTAGGAACACTCGCACATAAGTCACCTTTAATACAAAATAAAAATAAATTGAAATCACTGCATGCGTTCGGGAGTTACGATGCCACAGACAGACAGACAGTCAGACAGACAAATTTTAAGCCAATCGGACAAAGTTGATGTTTTTAACTTCAAATGGCCATAACTTCTAAACGAGAAGAGATAGAGCAAAAATAGCCTCAGATTCGAATCAGTGGCGTCGTCAGCTTCAATAGGACCAAATTTTAGGCCAATCAGACAAAGTTGATGCTTTTAACTTCAAATGGCCATAACTTCTAAACGAGAAGAGATAGAGCAAAAATAACCTCAGATTCGAATCAGTGGCGTCGTCAGCAACAATAGGACCAAATTTTAAGCCAATCGGACAAAGTTTATGTTTTTAACTTCAAATGGCCATTACTTCTAAACGCGAAGAGATAGAGCAAAAACGCGAAGAGATACAGCAAAAATAACCTCAGATTCGAATCAGTGGCGTCGTCAGCTTCAATAGGATGAAATTTTAAGCCAATCGGACAAAGTTTATGTTTTTAACTTCAAATGGCCATAACTTCTAAACGCGAAGAGATAGAGCAAAAACGCGAAGAGATAGAGCAAAAATAACCTCAGATTCGAATAAGTGGCGTCGTCAGCTTCAATAGGACCAAATTTTAAGCCAATCGGACAAAGTTTATGTTTTCAACTTCAAATAGCCATAACTTCTAAACGCGAAGAGATAGAGCAAAAACGCGAAGAGATAGAGAAAAAATAACCTCCGATTCGAATCAGTGGCGTCGTCAGCTTCAATAGGACCAAATTTTAAGCCAATCGGACAAAGTTTATGTTTTTCTCCCCACTTTTACTCCCCACAACTTTTAAACGGCTCAACCGATTTTCACCAAACATGTCTAACAACACTCGCACATAAGTCACCTTTAATACAAAAAAAACTAAATTGAAATCACTGCATGCGTTCGGGAGCTACGATGCCATAGACAGACAGACAAACAGACAGACAAACAGACAGACACGTCAAACTTATAACACCCCTCTTTTTGCGTCGGGGGTTAAAAACAGATCTTGTTTTCTTACTTCTTCTTGCTAAAATTTTGAATCCCAAATATTTATTTAATTTTTTTATTTTATCTGTTCAATTCAAAATTCTCAAATAATTTTTATCTTCCATAACTTACATTTTTTCGACATTAAAAATAATTCAAAATCAAATTTAATACTCTGTTCTCAAGTTAGGAAACTACAAAAATAGTCTACGACTATTCTAGAAAAACAGATTAACAAGATATTGCTACGCAAATATTTATTTCAATTTTTATATATGATCTGGTCATTTCAAAATTCTCAAAGAATTATATTAATAAGAAAACAAATTCTAAGATAATGGCCCTATCATGAAATTTCAATTAGATTTATGTTGTAAAATTTATTGAATTGCTTTTAGACTTCAGGGAGTATCCTGAAGTTCTTCAACGGGCTCTGTAGCTTAAAAAAATTTAACATTTCAATTATGTTCCCTTCGAGTCCTTACGTTTCCTCCAAATTCCGTAATTGCTTATAATATTAAAAGACTCTTAATGCAAAAAGTAAGTTACCCTAAATTTTTTAAAAATTATCTTTTTCTTAATGACGAAGTAGTATTTAAATTTTCTTTTTTGTCCGGACAAAATGTATCCAGAAAATAATACGAAATTACGTCTCTAACCAAGTATACTTATATAACAAAGAATGATTTTTTTTTTAAATTTTTTCAGCAACTTATATTGAAGTTAGACTAAAAAATAAATTTTTTTTACTGTCTTTTCGTGCTATTTTATTTTTTACATTCCATCTACCAAAATTTGTAAGAAATTCCAACTTTTTCCACTTCGTAAAATTGAAGATTAACTATAAAATTAAAATCTTGCCTTAATTCAAATTATAAAATTCTATTATTATCTATCTCCGCCCTATGCTCCGACTAGGAGCGATAAGTTGTGCTACTGGAGGGCTATGGTATTAGTTTTAACTTTTGCGATTGTCAACTAGATGTACAATTTTGTCAAGGAATAAAAAAAAAATTCTTAAAAAGTATACAGTTTTTTGTTAAATATTTTCATTCCTTTTTAGCGCAGTTAGAGCATCCAAGCTGCTTAAATTAAGCTTATTTGTCTCGGTTAACCAAAAACTTTTTCTCACAGCGCTCGCATTTAATAAAGCTAACTACGTCCATTTTATCATTATAGAGTATAAACAGAAACAATTTGTTTCTATTAACGGCGGCGCCTACAAATGGACAATCATTTATCATGCAGCACGCACACCTGAACACCCTGTAATGGTGTTAAATTTACTATGTATCACTAAAACACACGCACATACACCAACGCATATTGTTTGCGTGCATGTATGTGTGTGACTCATTCTTGGCCAAAAAAGAAAAGAAAAAAAAAGCAGCCATCATCAGTGATGGCCAATTTGAAGTCATCACTCAGCGCTGACTGACAAACAAGAAGCAGCTTGCTAGCTAAGCAGAGAGAGAGAGAGAGCGAGGGCTTCATAAGTGGAGAGAGCGTAGAGCGTCACCCACACATATAAAATTCGCGAGAGAGAGAGAGAGGTCAGCAAGTCAGCAGGTGGAATGGCAGAGCAGAGCGAGAGAAGTCCTTGGCTCAGCATAACTAACAAAAACACATCAATTATGCTGCTTCACATGTGTGTGTGTGTGTGTAGGTTAGTGAGTGTGTGGGTGCGTTTAAGCGTAAGTGTGTGTGTGTGTGGGCCACTACACTTTATTAATGACAGTTAAACTGTCAGTCGTGTGCGTGTCATGCAGGTGCCAAAAGCTACAGTCCCGGCCAACCAGTCAGGCCTCCGGCGATGTCAGGCGACGTCAGAGGACGTCAGACGATGTCAGGTCCTTCCCAATTCCACACTTCAAGTTCAATTTAAGCTGCTACTATTTGGAGCCTTCTCTTAGCCTGACTGACTCGCGCGCATTTTGAGTAATGTACTCTTGTCAAATTTGACCAAAACGAACAGCTATAAGTCAAGTATTTGTGCTTAACAAAAGTGTGAGTGCCTGCGGTGGTATCTGTGTGAGTATCTGTGTGCGTTTAGCTGCGCAAGTATCTGTGTGTGTCTATCGCTGTTAGCAGCCATTGTGGTTTTCTGACAGCAACGAGTTGAGTTTTCGGCGCTAAACGTGTTGGCCATGTGGGTTATTTTGAAGTGAATTGCGCTTATGTTGTCCAAATTGCAGTGTCAGTCTTTTAGGCGCCAGCGGCCAAGACCAACCCAAAAGCGTAGACGGTTTTAAAAGTTTCAAAAATTGAAAACTGAAGTTGGTTTAAAAAAATTGTACAATAGTTACTCATTGAAGTCACTCTTCTCTCTGTTAAGTCTATTTGAAGCTCGACAGCTAAACAAAGCAACTTTCACCTAACATACTAACAACCTATTAAGCTACCCTCGCAGTTGATTATGCCACATTTCTATATTATTCAAGCCGCTCTTTGACTCTTAACCCTCTTTGAAACTCAACAGCTAAGCAAAGCCACTTCATTTGGAGTAAATCGCTTTACTCACTAGCAACCTTTTAGGCTACCCTCGCAGTTAATTATATCACATTTCATTTCGTTGCAAATCCTGCTACTATAAAACTTAAATCGACATCTTTTCAAAACAAAACGTTTTCATTCATTTTAATTGCTATTGCAACAACAATTCCACTCACACATTTGCACAGACTTCCACGCACACACACACACACACACACACACCCATACACACCACTGCGCTTAGCCACGCACTGCATAAAAGTCTGCAATAAATTTGAAGCCTACACATTGCCCGCCCTAAAAACCAAAACTAGCCCACTCTGCCTAACACAAATACATTTACAAATGCACACACAGATACTCACGCACGCACACCAGCAACATATGAATGACTTTCATTACGATTTTGATGTGAAATGCTTTAGCATCAGATGCGGCTCCTACTGGTGTTGTTGTATTTTTGTTGCTTCTCACTCACCCATTGTTCAGTGTTGAACAACAGCAAAAACCGGTAGAGTAGGGTATGCAGTTGTAGTTGTAGTTGTGTATGGATGTTTATCTATTGTTATGTAATCAATAGATGAGAGTGAAGCGCGCTTGGCACGGCATGAATTGATGCGTCTCCGTTCAACCAGAGCAACGACAGCATCATCAGCCGCTGCTTGACTTCACCAGTAAAAACTAAGACAACAAAAATGGCGTTGGAAAAGTTGTCCCAGGTCGAATAGAAGAGACTCTTAAGGCAGGGAGACAGTGAGTTTTTATTGAAAACTTATTTTTGGAAACTCTTTCCTGCGCACTTTTAAGTAAGAACGTACGCTTTATAGGATCTAAAAATAAATGTGCTCTTGAGACATTTTATATTTATTTCACATTATATATTATTTATGCATTACCTTAAAAATAAAATGTACAGGTTATTTATTTATTTATTTTAAAGGGAGTGCAACAAAGTTCTTTTGACCTTGAATTATAAGAAAAATTTAAATGAAATATTGAAAAATACTAGAACGAGAATAAAAATTAACTAATCCGCCAAAAGAGCTTCAATGTCCGAATAAGTGCCTCATAATACAGGATTGGTTATGGATACTCGCAGAGGCAAGTCAAAATGATTTTGGATGGAATATGTGACATTCCTTCTACATTCTTGAAAATTTCCCAAAATAAAATAAACAAAAATTATACGATTTTGCATACTAAGAGTTGACAAGGCAGATTTCGCAAAAACTATAGCATACTTTTAAGGGCTGCCTTTTGCTTGGGCATATGTGTGTTTTCAAAGCCCATTATTTGGTTTCAGCGACCCCGAAAAAGGCAAACAAAGCTTAGTCTCACCCCAGATATTTAATTCATATGCGACCAACAATTTGGTGAGATATTGTTGTGGTTTTAAGCTTAAGGCGACGAGGCGTATAAATTTGTCAAATTAAATCCGCGATAAATCGATTAACTGACCTATATATTGGCAAAAGCGTGGCAAGCTAGTGGCGTAATTAATAAATTTAAAAGTTTTCCAAAGATCAGGAGATGAATTATCTAACAGCGCAGAGTGAATTTGGATCTTTAATAAATAATCTGGATTAGTGTAAATCATAAAAATATTTACAATTTCTTATATGGCAAATGGTGAATTTCGTTTAATTGTGTATCGTTTGTGTTGTGTATCCTAGTAGTCCAGCCTAAGCTTTTTGAATACTCTTAAAATGTTTAAACATCGTAAGATTCTCTAGTTAGCTTATCTAGACAATCATAAGATTTTTGAATTAGTTGACTTTCAAGACTTTCTAAAAAGCCGTATGGACGAACTTAAGTATTTTTAAGAGAGCTCGTATCTCTAATAAATTCGTGCCCAACAGAAACTATATTTCAACCCCTTTGCGACTACGCTTCTGTTTGCACTTAATGTCCAATACCCGGTGTTCAACAATTTTCAACAATGCAATATTCACGATATTCACACAAATGCGTATATCTCACGAAACAATACACACAAATACATCGCAATAGGCTTAAAACCTTCGTTTTGACAATCTCTAACACACACAAATTCATATTTGAAATTCATTGACGCGTTTATGAGAATATCCGTAACATGTAAAACATAATTTTTCTTATACAGGGTGCGCCAGAGAAACTTACTTATTTGAAAAAATTACTGCGCGGTGTGTTGGGCGGGTAGAGGGGGGAGAGAGGGCATATCTGGAGGGGGAAGTTCCCAAGGTTGTTTCTCCCTCCAACCTCCCTTCAGTCAGTTGCCATCATGCTCTGGTCTAGAGAGCAGCGGGCCTTCGCAGTCGAGAGCTTCTTTTTAACAGTCGCTCACTTGTTGCTACGCAACGTGCCTTCCGCGCTCGCTTTGAAATACCTCCTCACAGACTCGTTCCTGGCCGTAATTCGATTCTGTCGTGGGTTAACTCATTTGGGGAGTGTGGAAGTGTCGCTAAACCCAGAAATGGATAAATTATAAACGCTAGTCTTTAGAATAAAATATATTTAGCTCATCTAAGACAAGAAATTGGCTTAAAATCAATAGAATTAAGCTTACAAATACACTTAAACAGAATTTACTAAATATTCAATCAAAGCAGTCTCTAAAATACTATACCCCCAAAATAAATGTCAATTTTTTTAAATTCACTCTGACGCTTCATTGGAACACATTGAAAAAATTCCCAAAAAAAAATTTAGTAAAACAAAAAATTTATAAAAGAATTTAATACATTGTTCCAAGATGAATCGCACGCTCGAGGAGGTTGTACGTGCAAACTATGAAAATACGGTGCGCATTACGGCGAACACTCAGGGCTATGTGGTTTCCGATAATGCCACCAATACCGTGGCCGATTCTTCATTCGATAATACTAGCGCCCAGGCTATAGTTAAGAATTTGCATGGAGTATTGGTAAGCTCGGCTCAGAGTTGCATTCGAGATCTGGATCCGACTGATAAGCTTTGCTATATGCGTGTAGTAACGAAAAAATTTGAGTATCTTATTGCTCCAGAGGAGGAATTCACTATAACCGTGGTGCAGTAAAGTCTTTGAGAAGTTTCTATGTTTTTCTGTTCGATTTTGGTTTCGTTTTTTTTTTAAATACATTCAGACGGGCGAGCAACTATTTTAGAACATTGTAAAGACAAGGATCCGGCTAAATAGACGTATCAACTTTTCAGTCATATGGCTTCAAGGATGGAATTGTAGTTGCAAAGGCCCAAAAAAATATTAACCTATGAAATAAATGTTTTGATGAGCTAACTTATTTTTTTTTTTTGTAGACGGTTGGATAAGTGGTCGGGTGGATGTGGCCAAGGCTGTCCATATATAGCGCTGCCTTTAGGAATAATTGTTGATTTCGCATCATTCAAGTGAATGCAAAAAAAAACACATCTTAGTTAAATTTGAAGAATTTAGAAGAAAAAGTATGTACATGGTGCGCCAGAGAAACTAACTTATTTGAAAAAATTCCCGCACGGTGTGTTGGTTGGGTAGAGGGGTGAGAGAGGACACTTGAAGGGGTCGCAGTCGAGAGTTTCTTTTCTAACGGTCGCTCACTTGTTGCTACGCAACGTGTCTTCAGCGCTCGCTTTGAAATTCCTCCTCACAGACTCGTTCCTGGCCGTAATTCGATTCTGTCGTGGGTTAACTCATTTCGGGAGTGTGGAAGTGTCGCTAAAATGGTCTTCAACGGACCATCAGAACTCCGGAAAATGTCGAAAGAGTGAGGCAGTCAGTTGTGCGTTCTCCCCGGCGTTCGGCTCGCAAACACCACAGCTGCTATGGGAATTTCTGAAACCACTGTTCGACGAATTCTCCATGAAGACCTTCACTTTCATCCATATAAATTGGCTGTTGTGCAAGAATTAACTGAACGCGATTTTGTTGCCCGTCAAAATGCCTGTGAAATGCTGGTTGACAACCTGCCTGAAGACGCGGTCGTTTTTTTCAGTGACGAGGCTCACTTCCACATTTCCGGCTGCGTCAACAAGCAAAAGATGCGTTATTGGTGTGGTGTAAATCCACGTGAGCTTCACCAGAAGCCACTTAACTGTGAGCGAGTTACTGTCTGGTGTGCGATGTCGATAATGGGAATAATTGGTCCTTATTTTTTTGAAGAAAACGAACGCGCAGTTACCGTGAATGGAGCTCGTTACAGGAACAAGATCCAGGAATTTTTGCTTCCAAGACTCGAAGAAATGGACGTTAGGAACGTGTGGTTTCAGCAAGATGGAGCCACAGCACACACAACACGAGACTCAATGAATTTGTTGCGAAAACATTTCCCCGACCGCCTCATCTCTCTCAGAGGCGATCTCCAATGGCCGGCACGCTCTACAGATTTGACGCCATGCGATTTCTTTTTATGGGGTTATTTGAAATCTCTGGTTTATGTCGATCGACCACGGAACATAGCACACCTCAAGAACAACATTCGCGACGCCATTGCCAACATACCGATTGATATGCTGCAAAGAGTGGATACGAATTTCAAAAATAAGTTTCTCTGGCGCACCCTGTATATACAAGGTGTGTTCAAAATGTAAGGCGACTTTTCAAATTTCGCGGGCAAAGTATTTTCGATTATCGATTTTTTTGTTTTGTTGTGTTAGTACACTCTTCCCGAACATGAGTCTTCAAAATAAATTAAAAAAAAAAGATTTTGTTAACTTAATTAAGTTAATTTTTAGAATTTACTAAAACTACGTATCCGCTTCCACATTTTTTCGATTAAAGGAATTACCATTAAACTAAATATACCCAAAACAACTTTAAGCAATGTTTCTTTTCATTTTTAAAATATTACGTATACGTTTTACTTATGGTATATGCTTTCTTTTCCCGGTTGCATGCTTCCCAATAAACTAAATATACCCTTTTACACTCTTCGTAAGTAGAACAATGCTATAGAGCCAACCGGGAGTTACAGAATTTCATGGGTTTTGCATGTCGATGAGCGATTTATCGCAAAGTGAAAGTATTGGAGTGGCGGGGGAAGGACTCAGCCTGTAGGAGACTGTAGGAGTGAAAGCAAGTGTATAAAGTTCATTGAAAACAAATGATCGCATTATTTTGATTTGATGTTTGCTTTGATTGCTTTTCCATTTTCAATGCTGAGGCAGTAGCAAAATAGTTGTAAATGGCAATCACACACACACACACACATAGATACACACGCACTTATACACTCATAGTTACATTTCTTTGGCCATTTTGTATATGGTTTTGTTGTATTTGAATTTCTGTGTCATTTGTTTGTTGGTTGACTGATTTAGCTTGTCATTCAATTTCATGGTCAGTGGATTTTAGTTTACAATATAAAAATGGAAATGAAAAATAGGATAAAAATCTGCAGCAGCATTTGCATTCTCTGACAAATGCTTCAAATTGATTTGTCTATGTTCGACATGCAGCTGGAGCCAACTTTCTGCTCCAGCTCAACCATAAGAAAAATGATTTCTCAATATTTTATGTCACTCCCTTAAAACCCATGCAACCATTTTGTTTTGTCTTCCATTTGCTGTTGCCTAACCAAAGGATTGTGGTGTAGCAAAAACAAAAGTCAAAATCCCAAATACAAGAGCCTACAACACTACAGCTCATGTTGTCCAAGTGTTAACCAAAACCGACTTAACCAAAACTGTAGCGTTAAGTCGAGATACAAACAAACATGACCGCTGGCTATGCCAACAAAATGGCGGACGCCCTACGGAAACAGTAAGCGTCAACTAATTTGAAATGTTTATGAAGCATTAAGTTTATAGAGCGGAAAAAGGTGAAAAGTTTGTGGTTTAGTTGGTAAGCTAACAAATCATTGATAAAGCTTTTATGTAGTTTATGGATGAAAAGGTGTGGGTTAATATTATTATAGATATTTTAGATAAAGTAAATACTTTGCATAAATTTTAAGTGTGCAGTGATTGATGGTGGTTAACTCTTCCGTAAGAATTAGAATAAACAAAGAAAAGAATAATAAGAAAATACTACCAAGATATTTAATTCTTTGAACAAATAAGTCAAACAAAACTAATTTTTTTAAATAAACCTGAACGACCTAAACTTAAAAATTATAATTTAATAGCTTGTCAGATACAAATTCATAGATTTTTTAGAAGTTATTTAGCAATTTTTATCACAAGCAATATACAGGGTCCGGCACTCGAAGTGTAACCAGCTCGCGCAGCTGACGCACGGGCATCAGTTGTCTGTAAGTTAGCTGAATGACAGTTTAGAGTATTGTTTACAAGCGCACGAAAGCATTTTGCCGTGAGTAAACGCGAAAAAAAATCAGTAATGGATTTCAAACGTAATAGTGTAGTTGCATTATATTAAGCTAGAAAATCACAACCAGCGATTGTTCGTGAGCTCGAACACCTTAAAGTAAATAGAGTTTTCGTTTATCGCACCATAACTCGTTACAATGATACTGGTAGCATCGCAAAACGTCATGGAGGTGGTCATCAAAAGACTGCAACGTCACGTGAGATGGTTCAAAAAGTGAAGAAGCGACTTGAGCGAAATCCCCGACGAAGTGCCAATCAAATGGCGAAAGAACTGAAAATATCTGACCGTAGCATCCGTCGCATACTGAAAAATGATCTTAAGGTCAAGCCTTACAAGATCCAAAAGGCACATGATCTCACACCGAAGCAGCAACAAGTCAGACTTGAGAGAGCGAAGGAGTTGCTTCGCTTGGCCGAAAGCGGTCAATTGCCGAACATTGTGTTTTCTGACGAGAAAATTTTTACAATTGAGCAATTCGTAAACTCTCAAAACGATAGGGTTTACTTGAGGGACCGTTCATACGAGAATTTGAGTCATCGATTGGCCACCAGGAGGCAGCACCCGCCACAGATAATGGTTTGGGCCGCTGTAACCGCAGATGGGCGCTCTCCAATCGTTTTCATCGAGCCTGGCGTCAAGGTTAATGCGCAATATTGTCGGGAAAGTATTCTGGAGGTTGCTTTGAAGCCGTGGGCAGACAAACATTTCGGTGGCAGACCATGGACGTTTCAACAGGACTCGGCACCGTCTCACAAAGCTCGAGTGAACCAAGAATGGCTGAAAAACAACGTTCCGAACTTCATAACGTCCACACAATGGCTCTCGAATTCACCAGACGCGAATCCGATGGATTATTCTCTTTGGGCCATTTTGGAGAGCAAGGTCCGAACTAAAAGATACAACAGTCTCGAGGCGTTGAAAAAAGCCATTGACCACGAGTGGGCCAAAATACCTGCAAGTCACATTCGGGCAGCTTGCGATTCATTTTTGGACCGTCTCAAGGCCATAGTGAAGGCAAAAGGTGGCCATATTGAGCGAAAGTAAATTGTTTCTAAATTTCGTATTATTTTTACACATTTTGTACCTTGAATTGAGTAAAGGTAATTTTCCAAAATGAATTTATGGCCTTTTTAATTGGTTACACTTCGAGTGCCGGAGTGTATATTCCTCCAACCATGAAAAAATAATATAGCATACTTATCAGCGCTCTGCTTAGTTAGTAAAACAAAACTCTTTTTTTTTTTAATTAACCATAACGATCTAAGTTTTAAAATTGCAATTTGATAGCTTTTATTTATTCATATTGGGAGTATGCCTTGAAATCCGCTGTTTTTTTACAAAATTTGAGTCTTTATTGTGAAAAAAATGTATACAAATTGTTTATTCAAAGTATTGTCCATCGCTAGCCACTACTTTTTCCCATCTTTCTGGCAATTTTCGAATACCAGCTCGGAAGAACGCTTCATCTTTTGAGGCAATCCACGAATCGACCCATTTTTTGGTATCTTCATAAGAAGTGAACCGCTGCTCGGACAGGGCATTTGTCATGGATCGGAACAAGTAGTAATCGGAAGGAGCAATATCTGGAGAATACGGCGGGTGGGGTAAGACATCCCATTTCAGCGTTTCCAAGTAAGTTTTTACGGGCTGTGCAACATGTGGTCGAGCATTGTCGTGCTGCAAAATAACTTTGTCGTGCCTTTCCTCATATTCTGGCCGTTTTTGCTTCAGTGCGCGGCTCAAACGCATCAATTGTCGTCGGTACAAGTCCCCCGTGATCGTTTCATTCGGTTTTAGCAGCTCATAATAGACCACGCCCCTCTGATCCCACCAAAAACACAGCATGAGCTTCGATCCATGGATATTCGGCTTTGCCGTCGATTTTGAGGTATGGCCCGGGTATCCATATGACTTTTTGCGCTTGGGATTGTCGTAATGGATCCACTTTTCATCGCCAGTGACGATATGATGAAGAAAACCCTTTCGTTTTTGACGTTGGAGCAGTTGTTCACACGTGAAAAAACGGCGTTCGATGTCTCGCGGCTTCAATTCGTACGGCACCCAATTTCCTTGCTTTTGGATCATTCCCAATGCTTTCAAGCGTCTGGAAATGGTTGCTTGATCGACTGCCAATGATTCTGCAAGTTCTTGTTGGGTTTGACACGGGTCTTCATCGAGCAGAGCCTCCAATTCTTCGTCTTCAAACTTTTTCGCTTGGCCCGGGTGTTCCTTGTCTTCGGTGCTAAAATCACCACTTTTAAAACGACGAAACCAATCACGACACGTTGTTTTACCAATAACAGCATCGCCGTAAACTTCTCTTATCAATCGGCATGCTTCAGCCGCAGTTTTCTTTGAATGAAAGAGGAAAAGTAAAACTTCCCGCAAATGACGCTTATTTGGCTCAAAATCTGACATTTTTCGAAGAAAATAACTATATGACGACGCTTAAAAATCACAAATCTAATGATGAGAGATTGTTGACAGATGCCTAAGCTTGTCATCTGTCATTTTCAACCATACTTTTTTGCCCACCAATTTAGCGGTGGCTCCATCTATTGGCAAACAGCGGATTTCAAGGCATACTCCCAATAGAATTTTTGTAAATTTTAAAATATTTTTTGCATTTATTTTATTAGCTTTGTGAAAAATTCCAAACCATAAGAATTATTTATATAAAATCAAATTGTCGAAGATGCTCAAAATATTTTCAAATATTTTAAATATATTTTGTAATTTATGTTTTTAAAGAAATTTCGAAAAGATTTCGAATACAACTCTGTATCAACATCATAAGACTATTTACAAGTTTGTAAAATCATAAAATTTTATAAAGATGCAAATTTTGCATTAATTATACAATTTCTTTAACAAATTCTACCATAAGATATATATTATATATAGCACATATTACTTTTTCAAATTCCAACCATATTTACCCCACTTTTGTATACCTAAAACACCATAGCACACTTATCAGCGCACTCCAGCACACTTCATGTAGAGCTAGCTTTGGCCCTACTTCAGCTTACTTTTTCATGATATTTCATAGCAAATCCCTAACATAGCAATACACTGGACCCCCTGCTAACATACAGCCAATGTTCAACACTAGAGATCTGCGTGAGTGAGTCCTGTGAAGGGTGCGCGGCAGGAAGGTGTGGAAATTGACGACCAGCCAACAAAAAGTGGCAACAATTACGCACGCGTCGACCGCACGCTGAGTGACTTAGTGCACAGCAGCAGCTGGTGGCACATAAAAAAAAAAGAAATTCGAAAAAAATAGAAACACTATGCAACATGCAACAACAAAAGCAACAGCAGCACACACACACACCACTCACTCTGACTCACACACATGTTAATACACACTTGTGTGGTTGCCGTATGAAAAGTTGTTTGGCATTTCACTTTTAATAAACACATTAAGCACTTAATTGCATACTTGAGAGTGTAGTGGTTGTGTGTGTGTGCACGAGTGTTTGTGGGTGTAGCTGTGAGTGTGTGTGTGCGAGAGCGTGAGTGTTGATGCGGAAGGATTTTTGTTTGCAGCTCACTGACAAGCGCCAGCCCTTGGTATGCATTTTGTTGCCTACGGGGGCATACTGTAAGTGCTTGTGTATGTATGCGTATTGCAGGGGCGTAGTCAGAGGGGACTTGGACTGAGTTTATAAGGCGACCAAAGCACTGGTGAAATCTTATTGATTTAATTTTTCGAACAATTAATTTCGAATGTTTACGCTTTTGTTAGAATGGTAGCAAAGGGTTGCAACCTTGCAAAAATTATTTTAGAATATTAAGACACTTATTCAAAAACATGTTTATTAACAGTGATCCAATAAAGTTTATTCTTTATAACATTAAACAATAATTATCAGCATACTAGGTGTGTTCAAAAAGTAAGGTGACTTAAGCAATTTCGCGGGCAACGCATTTTTGATTATCGATTTTTTTGTTTTGTTGTGTTGGTACACTCTTCCCGAACATCTGTACCAATTTCAAGTGAATGGCATTTTTTGTTTGGTTGTGAGAGGCGTAAAGATAATAAGTGTTTTGCGTGCTCGGCGATTTTTTGCTATCGAAAAATATGGATAGATTAACGGATTTGCATCAAATTTTGTGTAATAAATAAAATTAAGTGCTCCGTAACACTTGAAATGTTGACAGTAGCTTACGGTGAAACTGTTCTGAGTAAAAAACAAATATGTACAAGTGGTACAAACTCTTCCAAGATGGCCGGGAAGATGTCAATGACGAGCCTCGCTCTGGACGCCCAGGCACGTCAACAACTGATGAAAACGTTCAAGCAGTGAAGAAAGTTGTTTTGGAAAATCGCCAAATCACTTTCAGAAAAGTTGCTGAGGATGTCGGTATATCGCTTGGCTCGTGCCATGAAATTTTTTCTAACGTTTTGGGCATGAGACGTGTGTCAGCGAAGTTTGTTCCGAAATTGCTCAATTTTGACCAAAAGAACCGTCGCATGAGCATCGCTCAAGAGCTGTTGAATGACGTCAACGTCGACCCAGATTGGTCAAAGACCAATCGTCCCAATGGAAGCGGCCAGTAGAGCCAAGACCGAAAAAAGCACGCCAAGTTCACGTTCGATCAAATGTCAAAGTTTTGCTCATTGTTTTTTTCGATTACCATGGCGTGGTGCATCAGGAGTTCTTACCATATGGTCGTACGGTCAATAAACAATATTATCTGGAAGTTATGTGCCGTTTGCGAGATGAAAACGTCCACAATTGTGGATAAACAATTCATGGCTTTTGCATCACGATAATGCGCCTGCTAACTCATCTATGCTTGTGAGAGATTTTTTGGCCAAAAACAACACTACAATCATGCCTCAGCCACCATATTCACCGGATTTGGCCCCATGTGACGGTTTTAAAACCGTTGCCAGTCATATCTGTGTCACCAAGAATTGGAATTGTATTGAAATTGAATCGAATTGGTTTCTATGGCATCCCTGCTATATAAAATGATTAAAATAAAGATACTTCAGAGGAACATTCTTCAATCTGCAATCCTTAACAATCCTTAATGCTTTAAACTGCTTTGGCAATATTCCTCGAGTAACAAAAAATCCGAAAGATTTATTTAAATGCATACGCTTAATAGAAACTATTTACGGAGTTGAAGAAATAAAGCAGGCATAGCATAAAACTAAGCAGTCTTAGTCATTTACACCCCAACACAAAAACCTATCTACGTCACTGTGCCATGTTATGTTTATGTGTGTGCGTGTTCATGTGTGCTGGTGTAAAAACGAAATCATGGCCGGCGGTTAAATGCGCCGCAACTTATGCAAAGAATTGTTCAAGCATTGCAGCTGTTTCGATTTCACTTCAATTGAGTTGAGTCGAAACCAGAGAGAGAGAGTGAGAGTGAGAAGTGAAAGCAGAGAGGAGAGCGAGAGAGCGCAGTTTGAGTAATTGATTGCCGTTGATTGCCCGCCATTGCGTTGCATTTGTTGTTAATGCCGTGTGCATGTCGTCGCCTCTCCATATGACTAATAGATTGTTTTTATTGCTCAGCATTTTAAGTGTGTGCGTGTGCGTGTGCGTATGTATCTGTGTGAGTGTGTGTTTATGTGTATGCGTATGTGCTACAGTAAACAATGGAAATTACACTTGAGTCGAGTTGAGTTGAGTTGAGTACTTGCTCGCCCGGAAAGTGAGAAAAAGTTTTGAGTTGTCTTCGTTCTTGGTTTATGTTTCGTTGCGTGCAAGTAAATGTTTCAATTATGGCTCAATTTATTAGCTGTTATCATTTAAATGCGTGCTAGTGTGAGTATTTTAAGTGAGGCATTCACAATTAACGATCGGGATAAATAGGAACAAGAAATTATATTTTTTGTTGGGTTATTAAATGCTTATCTAGGACGGCTTTGTTACGAGTGTGTCTTAATTATTTTATAACAATGCTGAATGTGTAGACAAGAGCTATAAAAAAGCATTTAAGCATGTTCGGCTTGGCGTGACGCTACATTTAGACGACAAAATATGTCAAAAATTAAGGGAAATAGAGAAATTGTAAAAAATATGACAATAATAGACCATACCGAATTCGAAATATATGATCGAGCAGTTTTGAATTTTCAGAAACTGATTTTTTATACCCTGTACCGTATGGTACAAAGGGTATATTAAGTTTGTGCAAACCGAAAATGTCTGTAACATATAGAAGGAGACGTCGGAGACACTCCAAAGTTACCTAAAATATGATCAGGGTGAATAGAGAAGTCAATATACCCATGTCCGTCTGTTCGTCCGTTCGTCCGTCTGTCCGTCTGTCCGTATGAACGCCTAGATCTCAGAGATGTTGAGAACTAGAGTAACCAAACTTTCACATTAGATCCCATATTATTCCATAGGAGACATGTTTATTTTATTTTTTTGATATCGCGTATAAACTATATAGCGCCCATATGGGTGTTTGAGACAACCTCAACAAAAAAAAGGTTTTAGATGTATAATTCGTTTGTTCATGAAGATATCGTAACCAAATTTTTTCATGGTTCCCTAGCACTGTACCAAATTTCATCAAAATCGGTTGACTATATCCTATAGCTCCCATAGGACCGATCGGCCAAAATAACTTTTTAAATCAAAATTCTCTATATTTTGTTTTTTAATAAAGATATCGTAACAAGATTTGGCGTTTGAATGTTTGGAGCACCTAAGCAATGTGCCAAATTTGAACAAAATCAGTAGACTATATTATATAGCTCCCATAAGGCCGATCTTTCAAAAATCGATTTTTTAACAAAATTTGTTGTGTTTCGTTTGTTTGTTAAGATATACGGACCAAATTTGGTATCCGTAAGTTTTTTTTAGTCCCTAGCAGTGTATTAAATTTGATCAAAGTCGGTTGAATATATCATATAGCTGCCATAGGACCAATCCGTCCAAAAAATCGTTTTTTAAACAAAATTCAATGTGTTTCGTTTGTTTGTAAAGATATTTGAATCCAATTCGGCATTCAGATTTTTTTTAAGGTATTTGGGTACTGTGTCAAATTTGATTGAAATCGGTTGACTATATCATATAGCTCCCATAGAAACGATCGGTCAAAAAACAAATTTTTGCTTAAAAATTCTTCTGTTTTTGGTTTTTTGTGAAGGAACCGGAGATTATTGCAAGCTA
>JBAMAX010000239.1:0-66623 GCA_037043745.1 Chymomyza amoena
GCCTGCTGCAGTTATTTTGCTGCCAAGGTAGCAAAAATCCTGTTTGAGATTGAGTCCTTTCCCATATACTGTGAAACTTGGGACGTTATTATCGTCGCAGTTCGAGATAAATTCGGTCTTGTTAACGTTTATTTTCAAGCCGACCTCGCCAGCGCGAGCGCTGAGCTGATCCAGGTTCAACTGCAGGTCCGACCTTTTGACGGCAAGGAGGGCGATGTCGTCGGCGTATGCTAATTCTTCAAGATGTTCGTTAAAGTTCCAGGGTACTCCATGTTTTCCTGTTAACGCTTTGTTCAACACGTCGTCGAGAACAATAAGGAACAACAGCGTAGACATGAGGCAACCCTGCTTTACGCCGGTTTTGGGGTAAATCGGATCGGATAGTTGTTTGTTGTGTAAAACTCTGCATTCAAACCCATCATAGTGAGCTTTAATGATGTTAACAAGTTTATTTGGGACACCTCTGGCGTAGATCGAGTTCCAGATACAAACTCTGCTTATGCTGTCAAACGCGGTGCTGAAATCAACAAAGCAGGCATGACCAGTTTTTATAAAGCTAATGGTCATTTTTGAAATAGTTTGCTAGAATCGGAATCCGGAGTTTCAGAATAGGCCCATCTCGTCAGGTTTTCCAGATATTTGAGGTTATGTACCCGAAAATCAGCGATTTTTCCTACTTTCGAGGTTATGTACAGGGTGATAAAAATTTTTGTGGGCTGTCTCTCCAGTTGCATTATTTTGTACGACTCTTACCCTTTAATTTAAGAGTTTTAGAGGCCAATTACGATTATTTATTATTTTTTAAGGCATATATAGCTATATCCCTTTGCCGTCATTAGAATTTTCACTACGCCTTTGAGACAATAATTTTGCTGTGTAATTTCTCTTGAAAATTTTGAGCTGGCGGTCATAAATATATAAGAAGTCTATTTTTCGTTCTCAACGACCACAGACCATAAAAATTCTTGGGACCCACTCTCCCTTCCCATATTTTTACTAGGGGCGTATAGTTGGAAAATCATCGATATTCGCCACTTCGTCATTGTTTAATACATCGAGCAAAATTTGTATGTTTTTATAAAAAATTTAAATTATAGAACACATTATAAATGTTGAAACAAATTTGATATTTTGGAAAAATTCGAAATTTGCAGGCGGTCAAAAAATAGACTTAATATTCCTTCTCAGACCACGAAAATTTTTGGTTCCCACTTTTTCGATTCCCATTTTTTCGATTTTGATTTCGATTTTTTACCATGGACTTTTAGTTGGAAATTCATCCATGATCGTTATCATCGGTCATTTCGATGTTCGAATGCGTAAAATATCAATGTTTTATAAAAAATCTTAATTTCGGAAAAATTCAATATTTTGGAAAATTTTAAAATGTTGCAAAAAATTCTTTTGGCAAAAAATCTAAAGGGTTTAGCTAGATATGGTACTGAAAACTGCCCCCAGCGATTTTTGTAAAGTAATGATGCAATTCGATGCAGAATGGGAAAAAAAATTGGAGACCAATTTTCCAGTTTTTATCTTTATTAAAAAATTCAATTTAGCGAATTTTGTATTTTGGCAAATCGGTCCTATGGGAGCTATATGATATAATCAATCGATTTTGTTCAAATTTGGTAAAGCGCTTGGGAACTATAAAAAACTTACGAATGCCAAATTAGGTTATGATATCTTTATATACAAACCAATTATTCATCTAAAACTTTTTTTTTTCGAGGTCGTCCCTATGGGAGCCCACTTTAGAACCCATTATTTTAAAGCATGTTAGACACCCTAATTAATATTATACATAATCTTTAAGAACAAAATGTTGGAATGCTTGAGAAAGTATGACGAATGTGTACTAAAGAAATATTTCAACATTTTTTTTTTTGTTTTTACATATGAGTGACATATAATATAAGGCTAGATACCATAGAGAATGTTGAAATTTAATAACAAAATGTATTTCACCTTTATTAGGTGTGCATCTCAAAGATCCTATATGCAACATGGCAGCTGTAATGGAATTTTTTTACGGTTCTTGGATGCTTGCATTTAGCTTTTGCAGGTTCTCCTCAAAGTCTGACTAAGTATTCAAAAGGAGCTTGAAATGGATCAAGCTCGTTTCATCGTGTCTCAAGTATTTGTGATTTCATATATTGGAAAAATGATCGAACTGTGAATCACAGCCTTCGTTCCCATGTATAAAAATTATAATCTATTGTTATGCCTGCTGTGCTGAAAAGCACTTCAAGCGTATACTAGATTTGTGCAATGTATGTAATGGACAGAAGGATGCGCGGCAGATTCCAAGTCCTTTATAAAAATATGCTTATCATACTTCGGGTAGCGATCCGTCCGTTCGTCCGAATGAACGCCTAGATCTCGGAGACTAGAAGAGCTAGAAACACCAAACTTTACCAGCTAGTGCGCATATTTCCTCAGAAGATGAAGTTTGTTGAATCATGTCAAAATCTTCACCCGTTCCCCGCAGTTTAATATTTTCATCTGAAATTTAACAAAGTGATGCCTTATGGTTCCATGTGTATCTCAAAAATGAACAAAATTGGACAAATACAGCAAAACCTAAAGGCAAAAATATACAAGCTGCGTCAATATTTGACTCAACCTAATTATGGTTACAAGTGACCTCAAATCACAATTTTTGGTAAGCAGATTCATGGATTCTAATGAACAAATCCAGTTCCAAATTTTATCGATGCACACCCCTCAACCTATCAACTTGTAACTTACCCCATACTTTTTGAATAGCTTTCATAAGAATAAAAATCAAACATTTTCGAAACTTATGGAGTAAATATCGAATTTCACCAAAAAAATTAATTCCAAAGTTACCTAAAATATGATCAGTGTGAGTAGAGAAGTCGATATACCCATGTACGTCTGTCCGTGCGTACCGTCTGATCCCATTGATATTATTGCATAGCAAACAAGTTAATTTTATTTTGTTGATATCGTGATTTAATTATAGCTCCCATAGGGGTGTTTCGGACGGCCTCAGAAAAGAACAAGAAGTTTTAAATGGATAATTGTTTTTTAGAAGACCGCTGTACCAATTGATCAAATCGGTAGATCATATAGGTCCGCACTCCAATCAAAAGGCCATAAATTCATTTTGGAAAATTACCTTTACTCAATTCAAGGTACAAAATGTGTAAAAATAATACGAAATTTAGAAACAATTTACTTTCGCTCAATATGGCCACCTTTTGCCTTCACTATGGCCTTGAGACGGTCCAAAAATGAATCGCAAGCTGCCCGAATGTGACTTGCAGGTATTTTGGCCCACTCGTGGACAATGGCTTTTTTCAGCGCCTCGAGACTGTTGTATCTTTTAGTTCGGACCTTGCTCTCCAAAATGGCCCAAAGAGAATAATCCATCGGATTCGCGTCTGGTGAATTCGAGAGCCATTGTGTGGACGTTATGAAGTTCGGAACGTTGTTTTTCAGCCATTCTTGGTTCACTCGAGCTTTGTGAGACGGTGCCGAGTCCTGTTGAAACGTCCATGGTCTGCCACCGAAATGTTTGTCTGCCCACGGCTTCAAAGCAACCTCCAGAATACTTTCCCGATAATATTGCGCATTAACCTTGACGCCAGGCTCGATGAAAACGATTGGAGAGCGCCCATCTGCGGTTACAGCGGCCCAAACCATTATCTGTGGCGGGTGCTGCCTCCTGGTGGCCAATCGATGACTCAAATTCTCGTATGAACGGTCCCTCAAGTAAACCCTATCGTTTTGAGAGTTTACGAATTGCTCAATTGTAAAAATTTTCTCGTCAGAAAACACAATGTTCGGCAATTGACCGCTTTCGGCCAAGCGAAGCAACTCCTTCGCTCTCTCAAGTCTGACTTGTTGCTGCTTCGGTGTGAGATCATGTGCCTTTTGATCTTGTAAGGCTTGACCTTGAGATCATTTTTCAGTATGCGACGGATGCTACGGTCAGATATTTTCAGTTCTTTCGCCATTTGATTGGCACTTCGTCGGGGATTTCGCTCAAGTCGCTTCTTCACTTTTTGAACCATCTCACGTGACGTTGCAGTCTTTTGATGACCACCTCCATGACGTTTTGCGATGCTACCAGTATCATTGTATCGAGTTATGGTGCGATAAACGAAAACTTTATTTATTTTAAGGTGTTCGAGCTCACGAACAATCGCTAATTGTGATTTCCAGCTAAATATAATGCAACTACACTATTACGTTTGAAATCCATTACTGATTTTTTTTCGCGTTTACTCACGGCAAAATGCTTTCGTGCGCTTGTAAACAATACTCTAAACTGGCATTTAGCTAACTTACAGACAGCTGATGCCCGCTGCGTGAGCGGTCTGAATTTGGTTACACGTCGAGTGCCGGACCCTGTAATTATATAGCTCCCATAGGGGTGTTTCAGACGACCTCGAAAGAAAAGAACAAAAGTTTTGAACAAAATCTGTTGACGGTTGACTGCCTCGACTGTACCACATTTTTTTTTACCTATTTCTAGCTCATTTAAATATCACTCTCCTATTAATCCACTAATAAACAGCCACTGACCAAATGCAAAAAGGTTCAGAACCAAACTAAATGACTTAAGCTCATTTGAATATCACTCAGCGCAGTTGCAGCTGTCATATTTAACTTCTCTATAAATGCACTCAAGTTTGTGTAATTTTTTGCCATTTTGCTTTCTCTCAAGAATTTGGCTGAGCTTTTTTATTCATGCGCATGCTCGTTGCACTCATTTCTCATTCGATGCGTTTAGTCTTTCGTGTTAAGTCGAAGTGCGTGGGCGGTTTCGGTTTCGGGCGCGTCTAAGTAAATACGCAGTGCGTGTGTGTGAGTGCAAGTGTGAGTTGGTGATATATGTATAAGTAATAACACGTGCATATTGCATGCTGTTTTAATTTTTATTTAATCAAATGCCGGCGGCAAAGCTGTTGTTATATGCATATCTCATATATATTTTACGTGTTCAATATACATATATTTTTTTATATGTTTTTTATGTGTTTGTGTAATAAATTGAATGCAAGCAAGTTCGTCGTATCGCTTAATGCGTTTCATTTAGTTTTCGTGTCGTAAGAATGAAAAATATATGTACAACGCGTTAAGTTTAAAAACTGAAATTTGGTCTAAAATTAATTTTCCCCATTCTGCATCTAATTGAATCTTTACTTTTCTAAAATTGCTGGGGGCAGTTTCCAGTACCTTATCCAGCTAGACCCTTTCAATTAAATTGAACTAAACTATTGTTGGACTCAACAACGGAATCTCTATTGCAATGGGCATCTGGCCCAGCGTCATTCAAGCGGAGATTCATTCCATAGAGATCTGCTTCCTTAGTATCCTTCTCAAGGGAACTAGGGGCGCAAACATATGCATTTTTTCAGATAGCCAAGCTGCTATCAGGGCATTGGCATCCTGGAGCATCTCTTCCAGGATGGTTAAATAATGCCATAATTACCTGCAAGCCCTGTCCGCCCGGAACAAAGTCGTGCTATGTTGGGTGCCTGGACACTCGGGAGTGGATTGTAACGCGATCGCTGATGATCTAGCATGACAGGGTGCCTCCACCCAGACAACATCTCCTGCGCCGTTTTGTGGTATTGGTTGGTCCACGATCAAAACCATAATAAACAAATGGGCCGCAGGAGAACATAGGAGATACTGGTTCTCCCTCCCGGGGCTTCGTCAAGCAAAAGTGCTTGTCAAACCTCTGGATGCAATCAAGACAAAAGGTCCTGGCAGAGCGGACCTAAAGCTCCTGGTAGCTTACCTATCTGGCCACCACACTGTTTTAAGTATCATCTACACAAAATTGGCCTATCGGACTCTTCAGAGTGCAGACTCTGTCTAGAAGACGATGTAACCACCAGACATTTCCTCTATGACTACCCAGCGCTGGTATGGGACAGAGCCTGTCACATGGCAAAGGAACGGATTAGTCCCTTCCATCTCAGGTCAATACCAACAAAAGACCGACTGATATTCATGCGGAAAGCGGAAAGTCTTTTGCTTTAACTTAAGGGTATGGTACACCTAGTACACCTTATCAGACTCCCAAGCGGTTGTTGAGTTTAGTGAGTTTGGTATTTTGGTTATCTAAAAGAAGAGCAATTATTATCCGAAATATTTTGTATTTTAAATTATTACCTCCCAATGTGTTAGAGGAAAGCAATTCTCGGGCTTGTTACTATATGCTGCCATCAGTGGCTAGATAGTTTAGGCATTATTGTAATTAGATTTTATTTTTCAGCCATGAAAAACTCTGCATAAGGGGAATGACCGAATTAATATACCCTATCTACGCCACTGGCTAAAATGATTGGTAAGTTTGTACTTCAATGCAAATTTATTTGTTTATGACCCCCTTTGCGCTTATGTTGACTACTCTCATAATATTTTAGACATTATAGAATTAATTTGCTCTACTGCTTTAGCTGGTTTATTCTTCTTTATCGATTATCCAGAGCCGGATGCACAAGTCTGTCCATTTTAAGCTCATATTTCGTGCAACATTTTTTTATTTTTGAAGCCTTTTCATTAATTTTTTCAAGCTACTTCTATATCACTAAATGAAATTAAGAAATGGTCATTTTGCTATTCGAGGAAGCCGATAAGGAGAGTTCAAAGCTGCATCTTTTAAAGAATCTGTTTTCACTGTTTTCCTATGGCTCATTTTTCACAATAATTTTTTCCACATAGTACTTCGTTTTTGCATTTTTAACGCATCAATGAATTAATCTTAAAATGAGCCTAGGACATCAGCATTGTTTATACTAAGAAAGAGAACAAAAATTAATGTGAGAAAAGGATTTCCTTAAAGTTGACCGCGATTTAATAAAATACACTGCACGAAGATCACACAGAGGCATAAACTCAAAACGTGAAAAAAATATTTTTTTTTAATTTTTAAAAACTTTGGGGCAATCCTTAATGCAAATCAATGGTAACCCAGGCATATGAAAACTTTCTTTGGGTTTCTTCTGCCAAAAAAAAATTGCTTCAATTGATTCGATATAAAATAAAGTTCACTTATGTCACGTCGAAACAAAATGGAAGCAGAAAATCCAAAGATGGCGTCTCATGAAATGTTTTCAAGTACTAAAGCTTTTGCTTTAATTTTAGATTTCGCTATGGAAGGTTAATGCTTTCAGTACGTGACTACAGAATTTCTTTCGAATTAAATGTCCATTCTGGACATGGAGAAATATTAATGGAATACCCTGTCAGCAAACTCTCGCTTAAATTCTGGCCCATGGCAAGTTATTGAAGCTTCGGTTTTCATGTTGGTTCTCTAAGTAAAAAGGCTTCAAAAACTTTAAAAGAAAGATCGCTGAGTATTATTTTTCAAATAAAAGCCAAAAAATATGGACTTTGGGGTTATAATGCACTGGAATTCTCGGAGCTCTTATACCTGTTTCTAATAAGCAGATGCCCTCAAAGAGCGCGCTCTGACTTAACCACTGCAGTGCACTGGCTAGATGAGTTGATGTGAAGGGTGGGCCTCAATAGGCCGGCTTGGGTAGGCACAGGCAATTTGTTTGAGCTCGAATCAATCTACTTCCAATGAGGTTGCTCACTTATCAGTGTAAGTTGCGGAAATAGAAAAAAAATCATCTGGAACCATGTGAAGAATCCTGCATTAAGCGAACCAAACCTTCATAATGAGAGCATCATTACACGTATTAGATGAAAAATTGCAGTCTAAATTTTAAAATTCAAATTCCTTTGAAACAAGTGTTAAAAACAAATTTTTAAAAAAGGGTATTTCCCGTTCCTTAGATGTAAAATCCAAACTTTCTAAAAATCAAAATTAAGTACTAACACAAAATAGTGACCTACAAAAATTATGGCAACTAAATAAATTTATTGACGATAATGAGAGCACGAGCCATGACGCGGCAGTTTCTCTATAAAAATCCAACTAAAAGTCGTTAAAATCAAAAGAATTGCAGATAATAATATAAAATTAGGCGATATCAAATACCAGAATACTAAATTCAGGATGTACAAGCGATTGATTCGATTAATTGTCAAATTAATTGAGCGATATTTTATCGTTACTTATTGTTCTTTGTGTTTTAATTAAATGCCAAAGAATCAAAAATATGTCAAGTTTTGTGGATAGTGGAAAGCAACAAAAATAAAAAGATGAACAAAGCCAATAACTTTGTGCAAATCGATGGAAGGGAGTGGAATGGGATGTATGGTAGTTCGGGGCGTGGCAGTGACACATCCCAGTGACACAATTGAGTTTATTATGGCATTTCAACTAGACGAATTTCAATTGAATGAAAGTGTGCCGAATATACAAACAGACAGAAGGAGGGACAGTTAGACAGACAGACAAAGTATAACAAAGAAAGGGAGAGAGGGAATGGAAGTGAGGGAGAGACAGACTGAGTGTGGTGACAAGAGAGACTGTCGCGAAAGGACAACTTATGCTATGTTTACACTGCAATTAAGTACATCGAATTGTGAGTAGGATTTTAGTGTCACGCGACAGCAGGAATTAATTAATTAACTATTCGTTATTTTTCACAATGCTTATACATCAGTTTATTTGTACAATTTTTAGAAATAAGCTTAAAAATAAGCTTTATAACTAAAATGTGAAAATTGTGTCGAGTAAACTTCGGTATCATCATCATCGTTTGGCGCTACAGCTCTTTGTGAGCTTTGGCATGCTGAACATAATGCCTCCAGTGTTGCTGATTCTTTCCAATTTTTTATCTTAATCTTATCCATATCCTCCTTTAATTCTTGTATCCATCGCAATCTTGGTCTGCCTCTTGCTCTGGTGTTGTATGATTTTGCATCTAAGATTTTCTTTTGGGCTCTAGAAGGTTCCATTCGTGACACGTGGCCTAACCACCTTAGTCTTTGTGCTTTAATGAAACGTACAATGTTTTCTCCTCTAATAAGCTGATCTAGTTCGTCGTTCCATCTAATTCGCCACTCTCCATTGTCATTAATAGCGACAAAAATGTTTCTTAGAAGTTTCCTTTCTAATACCATTAGCTTGGATTTGTTTTTATTACTCAGCGTCCAAGATTCAGATCCGTAGCATACTACTGGCGACTACAGTTTTATGTAGCGCTAATTTACATGTTCTACTGAGGAGCCGTGATTTGAAGAGTTTTATAAGTGATGCGTATGATCTGTTGCCCGCTTGGATTCTATCGTCAATTGTGGCATGCATTGCGTTATCGCTGCTTAACTTGCAGCCCAAATACGTGAAAGATTCTACCGCTTTAAAAGCGTATTCCCCGATCTTTATTGTGTTTGCAGCCATTTTGCTTTTATTCCTTGACATCAGCATATACTTTGTTTTCATTGATTTTCAGCCCTATTCTTTCTGCCGCTACTTCGATATCATAGAACGTTCGTGATAGATCGGCTTTGTCCCTGCTAAGTATTGCGATGTCGTCGGCGTAGGCGTATATTTGGTTTGTCCTATTTCTTCTATGTTCGGTTCTTTTAGCATCACTTTCTTCGTCTATTGCGCTGCATAACAAGAGATTGAGATTGTAGATGACAGGGTATCGCCCTGTCTTACAGCGGTTTGTATAGGAAAAGCCTCCGATTTTAAGTCTTGTATCATTATTTTCGCTTTGGTACTCCGTAAAGTCATCATGACAATCCTTATTAATTTATCTGGGATTTTGCATCTTTTAAATATGATGGGACTTCGATCTGCTTGTTTAAAATCGATAAAGACCATATGTAAGTCAATATTGTGTTCATAGCATTTCTCCATTGACTGATTTAAAGCAAATATTTGATCATATGTTGACCTTCCTGGCCTGAATCCGCATTGGTATTCCGGAACTTCGGTATACATAAAATTCAATTTTTATGGAAAAAATTTCAATAAAAATGTTAAAGCAAAAAAATTAAGAAACTAAAACTACAACTATGTAGGAACGGGAACCGTTTTTTAAATTTCCGAATTGTGTGATCATTAATTTTTGGATTTCTCTCCTATTCGTGTAGAAAACTCTTTAACTCTTTATCAAAATTTTTCTAAGAATTACAAAACTAAAATGTAAAAGAAAATTAATTTACCCATAAAGTTTTTATTATATCCTGAAAGAGGCTTGGCATTTTTCGATCTTTTTGTTTAAATAACTACAAAATAAATATTCAGAAATTTAAATAGGCATAAATTTTATTTTCGTAGAAATTTTGTATTTAAAGTTGTTTTGATGATAAAAGATAAAGTCTGTCGTAATTTCAATTAATTTTCATTTTATTTCGTGCTAAATTAAAATAAAAACGTTCAATGAATGTATAAATTATGTTCAAAACTTCAGGCTTAAAAAAAGAGTTCCATAGCAAAAATAAAAAAAATTAATTTAAAATATTATAAATAAAACTTGAATATTATTTACTAAATGATAAATTTTAATTTTTGATGTATTAAACCAAATTTCTTAAAACTTACATCTAAAAGGTATTTAGTCACTCTTTCAACATTTTTTTTATGTTATCTTATTCTCCCAGTAGTAGGTAACTATATTGACTCTTTTCATAATTGCCTAGTAAATTTTATTTAAAAGGGGAGCTCATTAATCAATCCTTTCATTCACTTAAAGCATTTTTAGACAAAAACAAAATTAAGTTTTCCTAAAGTTACAAAAATTAGCAGGCCTGACATCTACATTTAAAATTTTTTAAGAAAATGTTTCAATTAAAAAAAAAATGATTTTTTTTTAATAATATAATAAATTTTTTTTTTAATAATAAAATATTAAATATATATTTTTTTTAATAGCACTATACCAACTTTAATTAAAAAAAAATTGTTTAAAAAATATAAAGTAGTTTAGTAGTAATAAATAGAAACGAAAAAAAGTTTTTATTTTTAAGTTTAAAAACTGAAATTGTGGAAAATTTTTTTTTCTGCATTATGCATCGAACTGCATCATTATTCCAGCATCATCCAGCTTTGAAGCATGATCGATTATATTTGAAAAATAATATTCAAAAATGTTTACTAATGATGATTTTAGAGTGATCGGCCCAATGGTATCGTATCGGTGATATTGTTTGTTAAGTCTTGGATTATGGCTGGACGATTGACATTAAATTGCTAAAAACAATATAAGAAGTTAGAAGGCATTCACATTTAAGAAGTAACAATATTGATATGAGAAAAGTTTCATGGAAAATCTTTACAACGTGCTTATAAGTCACAAGTGATTTAAGCATTAACTGATCTAAAACACTGCTTCTGTAGTTAGAAAAACAATTTATATTTATTTGCAGTCGATTTTTTGTTTAATTTTAATAATAAATAGTGCAATATTTGTGCAACATATAACAATGTTAATCAAAGAAATTTGAAAGGCAGTTACGTTTTTTTGTTTGAAAACTTACAAATTTTTATTTTTTTAAACTTGTATAATGAACAATACTTATTTACTGTGTTAAGTGGCAGCTTTTTATAATGAATAAGTATTTTTTTTAATTTCAATGAAAATACGAGATGTGTTCAAAAAGTAAGGTGGATTTGTATTTTTAAGAAAAAATATTTATTTATTCATCAATATTTATGTTGTCCCCCTCAAAGTAATCCCCCTCAGATACAATACACTTATGCCAACGGTTTTTCCAATCCTCAAAGTTTCCAATCCTTCTCATAAGCACTTTTCGGTATAGCCTTGAGTTCTTCCAGCGATGCAGTCTTTATCTCTTCAATCGTTGCAAATCTCCGTCCCTTCATAGGGTCTCTTTAGTTTTGGGAACAAGAAAAAGTCACATGGGGCCAAATTCGGTGAATATGGTGGCTGAGACATGGCTTTGGTTTCGATATCATAATCATATTCTAATGATTCGTACCAATTATCACCCTTTTGAGGGTCGAACAAACTTCACTGACACACGACGCATGCCCAAAACGATAGAAAAATTTCATGCCACGAGCCAAGCGATATACCGACATCCTCAGCAACTTCTCTGATAGTGATTCGACGATTTTCCAAAACAATTTTCTTCACTGCTTGAACGTTTTCATCAGTTGTTGACGTGCTTGGGCGTCAGAGCGAGGCTCGTCATTGGCATCTTCCCGTCCATCTTGGAAGAGTTTGTACCACTTGTAAACATTTTTTGTTACTCAGAACAGTTTCACCGTATGCTACTGTCAACATTTCAAGTGTTACGGAGCACTTAATTTTATTTTTACACAAAATTTGCTGCAAATCCGTTGATCCATATTTTCGATAGCAAAAATCGCCGAGCACGTAAAACACTTAACCTTTACGCCTCTCACAACTAAACAAAAAATGTCATTCACTTGAAATTTGGTACAGATGTTCGGGAAGAGTGTACCAACACAACAAAACAAAAAAATCGATAATCGAAAATACGTTGCCCTCGAAATTTGAAAAGTCACCTTACTTTTTGAACACACATAATGCCTTGACTTGATCATTCATTCATAGTTGGAATTTTAAATTCTCTATTAATAATCAAATTAAATGATGTTGAAATAAACATCTTTCAAAGCAATTCCCTCCCGATTGGGGAAAAAAGTTGTAATCGATAATGGATGGCATTTTACTTCTGTAAATGCCTTTAATGTTTACACCGAACTAGGCCTGTTTAAAGTTTGAATGTGACGTTTTGTGGTGCAGTGTGAACCCAGCATTGGCAAAGGCATCATTATTGGAAACTATTTGCCTCAATGGGCCGCAACACCCACAATCAAATCACACACACACTTAAAGCTGGTGTTTGAGAGAAAGACAGACAGACAGACGGACGGACAGACAGAAAGGCGGAGAGTCAGCGAGCCAGACAGACAAAGAGACAGATAGCAGCTCGATGCCCTGGGGAAGTATTTTTCGCCACTTTGGCCAAGTTGTTAGCTCTAAAGTGTTGGCTTTCTATGATTTTGTTTGCCTCTTTGTCTATTTGTTTCTTTCTCTGTTTGTTTGTTTGTTTGTTTACTTTGCGCTTGGACTTTGCCCCGGCTTATAGTTTACTCCTTGATTTGATCAGACACGCTCTGCGGGGACTTTTCGGGACTGGGGAGAACATCCATATTATCCAGGGAGTTGTCTCCGCGCTGCGATTTGTTTGGCTGCTGCAGCAATTATATTTGTCTGACTAGAATCATTTTAGTCCCACAATTTACGACAATTGTTTCATGTTAATTCTATTTTATTTCTATGGAATATTTTTTATTTATTTATACTCTTGTATAAAGGTCCATGGCGCTCGTACAGTTGTGTGCAAACGCACTTTTGTCTCCATTGTTGTAATTTATTTATTTGCTGGCTTATATTGTGAATTGTGTTGTTATTGTTGTTTGTTGCAGTTAGCTTTTGGTTGTTTTGTGTGAATGGCTTTTTTTTTTGTTGCTCAATCATGCTAATGAACATTGCGGTTAGCGGCGGCTTTTTCTATTTTTCTATTTTTTGTGTTAAAATTAATTAAATTGTTGCTGACCTGTTTGTATTTTTTGGTGTTTTGGTATTTTCATAGATATTTTGAACTTTAAAAATGGACACAAATACACGTAATAAATTATTTGGAATTAAAATAATGACAACAGGTTTTTTCACGCTGTCCATGCAGCTCTAAAAAAAATTTAAAGTTCATTTGTTTGTGATTTTAAATTGGTAAAAATGGTGTGCACGGAAGAGGCTTTTTTTTGACTATTGATATGTGAGTATATCCAATATCGAATCAATTTTTACTTGTTTTAGTTTAAATATCATACACAAAACAAGAGAGACACTTCAATATAAACGAATAATATAAATTATGACCGGGGCTTTTATTTTAGAGCCTGTATAGAGCATGTAATATTTTGGTTTTTGAAAATATATGCGATATAACATACAGAAGGAAAGTAAGACCTGTCCGTCTGTATAAGTACCTAAGTATCAAATATGATCAGATCTAGAGCAACCTAACTTTCATATTGGGTTATTATTGGAGAGTAGTTTATTTTAGTTCTTTAATATCAACGTAATATTCTATAGCACTAAGGGGTCGTACGCCACTTAGAGGGTGTAGGGGGTTTTGAAAATACCACGCTTGGACTCTCGACTGGAGTAGTCTACATTTACATATGTCACTTAGTCAGGAATATTAGGTAGGGAAATTGACTTATTTTTCTAGTCATACTGAACCTAGGAGGCTCTTCGCTTATAACGGTGGGTTACCGAGGGGGGTTCAAAAATCATCCTCATATATGTATGCTTCTGAACATTAAAAGGAGCGCCGCACAGTGGGCGAAAACGTGAATCTGGCGATACGAAAAGAGAAATTACAACTCTTAACCCTAAGAATTTTTTTAAGATATTTGTCAGCTTTCAAATAGAACATATCGTGCATCATATGGAAATCAAAAACCTTACCGGCGTTTATTATCTATTTTGAAAAATATCGTGTAAAAGATTGTTGGTTTATTATTTTAGTGCAAGTTATGTGTTTTAAAAAAAGTTTTATTTTGTGACCTATGCATTATGAGTAAGAAATAACAATTTCTATTATTTCTATTGAGCATTAATACTTCATCTTCTGTATAAAAAAAATTATGTGTCAATGTAATATTAATTTTAGAGAGATTTCCATCCAACTACCGAAAAATGGAAAGAAAACAAACCTTTGTCATATTGGAAGAAAAGTGCCCTTGACTAAGGTCATAAATGCAAATAATTGTTCTCTTTTTAAAACTTGATTAAAAAAAGAAAAAAAAAGTTTTTTTAAATGTTCTTATTGATCCTTTTAGCTTCACTATTACGGGAAGAATATTATTTATAATACAAGGGACTTCGCCCCGGCTCGTTTCGCTCACCAGCCCCACCCCTCCAACGGTGCAAGCGGCTCAGGGGGCCCACTTGAAATTAAATTCGGCTCCATTGAAAAAAATAAAAGATGAGAAAAAAAATCTTGTTTATATATTAGAGGGTTATATAGTATGTATATTTTTATTATATTATACGATTTTAAATTAGTTTCGCTGCATCAATGTGAAAATTAATTTGAAAAATTTTAAATTAAAAAAAATTAATCAAACAAAATTTAGCTTAAAAAATTTATATTGTGTCCCTTTTAGATTTACTTTATTGGGATTAATATTCTTTAGAATAAATTTTTATTTTTATATGGTTTTATTTCACCATGCTCCGGAGAGAACATAAAGTCATCTCTAAAACTCATTCATCTAAAAGTCTGCGCGTCTGCATGAAAGCTTAGATCTTGGAGATTAGGAGTGCTAAGATAAACCGACTTGAGATTTTAACTCCCCCTTTGTGCAGGCAGATAAAGCTTATGTTTCCCTCATCACACCCCAAATATGTTCCAACCATTATAAATATAGGAAAAATATTATTTTAGAGGCCAAAGTTGGCAGTATCCCAATGACAGATTATTATAAAGGAGGCTAAATTAGCAGAGTATTGAAATCAAAACATTAAGGGCAGGTTCTTTCAAATTTCGGCGAAACGACGGCGAAGTTTAGGAATCAGGAACGTCTTATTTGTGTGTGTATTGAACGTATATTCAAACTTCTTGTTTTGATTGTCAAATGCGATTTTTATTGTACAATAATTGGACATTTTTATCTCAACGTAATTCAAAATGGCGGCCCTTGTCTGCCTCTGCACTCAGAACATCGTCCCCGAATTTCAGCTCTCCAGCCTCTTGTAGTGAAATGAAAATAAAAATGATTTTTGTTTATTGAAATTAATAAAATTTTCTATGACATACTAAATCAGAATGAGTTTTGACAAAAAATTATCTGAAATGACCGTTCGTACTCAGGTGCGTTCAAGACGCTCTATTTCTATAAATATAGATCACATCGAATAATCCTTCTGTTTGCTTATATTTTTCAAAAATCAATTTTTTCAACCAAATTTAAAAGAACCACCCTATAAGTTGGCTTCAACCGCTGTCGGGGTCAATTAAAAAAAAAATTATTTTTTTTTAAACTTAAAATAGTTAATAATTTTTTTATATATTTTTGTAAATTTAAAATTTTAATTAAAAAATAAGCTGGATTTTACTCCTATTATTATTTGTAAAAATACAGTTTAAGCGCCTTTTACACAGTTCAAGTTTAATACCCGACTAAACCGAACTCGAAACATTCAATTTAGTTGCACACTAAAGAAGTCCTTTTTTCACGTTCATTTATGCAGTCAAGCGTTTAAATCAAAATTATTTGTTTGACTTGAGAGAGCTCCATGCCAACCACATCAGTCAAATACAGAGTAGTCCATAGAGCAGCTATTCAAATTGCAGTTAACGCTGTCTGATGGCCAATTTTCAAACAAACAATAAAATCTGTAAAGTTAAGCCCTCTGCTGTGTGTAAACAGCAACAAAATGCATACAATGCATTGATCGAGAGGGCAGCTTATGTATTGGCCTTTTGTGGCAACCGCATTCACGTGCCACACACACACAGGACACGTTTGCCATGAGTCGGTATATAAACAAAGTTAAATCACCAAAATCCATTGACCATGTCACACTTTTATATATGTACACATGTTATAATCCTGCCGCACGTGCAGTCAACCACAAGCGCCGGGGTTAAGAGTGAATATAAACATTGCGTATACGCAGAGTGTGCCATAAATGCATGAGGCAAAGGTCAAGCTGCACTAAAGCGATCTTTTTTTGTTATGCACTTTAATGTGCCTTAAGCTGCCCCAAAGATTTCTGCAATCATTTTGAAATTTCATTTGATTTTTGTTTAAATCTCTGGACAATGTGTTGATTTCATCAAAATGCAAATGCAGCTGGGACTAAGCTGCTTTGGCCACTTGCACCCAGTGCATTTTTGTTTAATGTTTGGATTTATTTATTTGCACCATAAATTATACTTAATTAAAAACAATTAAAAACAAATCCAATTTATTTTGAAAGTTTTCCTCAGGGCCAATTTGGTCATAACACACACTTAATCCTCAACTCTAGATTTGTAATCTGTACGAAAACTTCAATCTGCATCCGAAAATGCTGAGTTACAGTGTGCTTAGACGTTTGATAAATATTTGCCAAGATTTTTGATAAGACCGTAACAAAAATTGTGTGCTTTAAAGTTGGGAGCAAACGGTTTGGGAGTACACACATTCCGAGCTGGCGGCAGTTCAGTGAATACTGTATACTCTTTTTGCAGCGACTCGGGTCTTTAATAGAAGGCGGCAGGAATGCAGACTTCTCCCAGTTTTTTTGGCTGACCTAGATAACTTAAGGATTATTTAAAATTTAAAGGTTTTTAAGCCGCAGAATCCGATTAAGTTTGGAAGGCCATCTAGAAACTCGATTACAAAAATGTAAAGAAAACATTTTCCAGCAAAATTCACATCGTGTTTAAAATTAATTTTATTCGTTGTACGATTGAACTATGAAGTTTCGGATGTTTTCCCAAGCTTATAAAAGTAAGTGGCAAAAAAAGAGTTACCCCAAATATTATGAGACGTTCGTCATTGCATTTGTTTTGTCGTACATGCGATAACGTCCAGAATAAAGAAGGCATTCGAAAACTGATTCGCTATTACCCACCATTTTATAGAAAATTCAATCGGAATACATTGCAAGAGAACCTGCGCTGTCAACTTTCCTCAACTGACCAGGATCTTTTTACCAAAGAGCACCGGAGACGTCCGGGCCTCTCTCTCTCTCTCTCCCTTCAAAATAATTGCCGCTTACCCAATAAGCATTACAATGTAAGGAAGAGCCTCCAAATGTTCTCGATCTGTACCTCCTAAACCTAATGTAAGAAGTTAAGAAGTTAAGGAGGTTATGAAGTGTGGATAAAAAAATCCATTCAGAGTGTTGGGGAATCATATTTAATAAGGCTCGACGTAGTTTTGTTTATTGAATTTACTACAAAATTTAAGGATATTTCCCTTTTCCGAAACAAAAGTTATTATATTACAGGGTCCGGCACTCGAAGTGTAACCAAATTCAGACCGCTCGCGCAGCTGACGCACGGGCATCAGCTGTCTGTAAGTTAGCTAAATGACAGTTTAGAGTATTGTTTACAAGCGTACGAAAGCATTTTGCCTTTCAGTAATGGATTTCAAACGTAATAGTGTAGTTGCATTATATTTAGCTGGAAAATCACAACCAGCGATTGTTCGTGAGCTCGAACACCTTAAAGTAAATAAAGTTTTCGTTTATCGCACCATAACTCGTTACAATGATACTGGTAGCATCGCAAAACGTCATGGAGGTGGTCATCAAAAGACTGCAACGTCACGTGAGATGGTTCAAAAAGTGAAGAAGCGACTTGAGCGAAATCCCCGACGAAGTGCCAATCAAATGGCGAAAGAACTGAAAATATCTGACCGTAGCATCCGTCGCATACTGAAAAATGATCTCAAGGTCAAGCCTTACAAGATTCAAAAGGCACATGATCTCACACCGAAGCAGCAACAAGTCAGACTTGAGAGAGCGAAGGAGTTGCTTCGCTTGGCCGAAAGCGGTCAATTGCCGAACATTGTGTTTTCTGACGAGAAAATTTTTACAATTCGTAAACTCTCAAAACGATAGGGCTTACTTCATACGAGAATTTGAGTCATCGATTGGCCACCAGGAGGCAGCACCCGCCACAGATAATGGTTTGGGCCGCTGTAACCGCAGATGGGCGCTCTCCAATCGTTTTCATTGAGCCTGGCGTCAAGGTTAATGCGCAATATTATCGGGAAAGTATTCTGGAGGTTGCTTTGAAGCCGTGGGCAGACAAACATTTCGGTGGCAGACCATGGACGTTTCAACAGGACTCGGCACCGTCTGACAAAGCTCGATTGAACCAAGAATGGCTGAAAAACAACGTTCCGAACTTCATAACGTCCACACAATGGCTCTCGAATTCACCAGACGCGAATCCGATGGATTATTCTCTTTGGGCCATTTTGGAGAGCAAGGTCCGAACTAAAAGATACAACAGTCTCGAGGCGCTGAAAAAAGCCATTGTCCACGAGTGGGCCAAAATACCTGCAAGTCACATTCGGGCAGCTTGCGATTCATTTTTGGACCGTCTCAAGGCCATAGTGAAGGCAAAAGGTGGCCATATTGAGCGAAAGTAAATTGTTTCTAAATTTCGTATTATTTTTACACATTTTGTACCTTGAATTGAGTAAAGGTAATTTTCCAAAATGAATTTATGGCCTTTTTAATTGGTTACACTTCGAGTGCCGGACCCTGTAATATTTTTGCGACTAAATCATTGTCACTTTGTTTATTCCAACTCAAGGTCGGCATTTTTTTAAAATATTGATGCAGATCGATTTTTTAGATGATTTTACGTTCCCTTATGTATCAATTTTTTTTTTTAAGTTGAGGGATAACCGCAGTGTAGAATGTTGCAAAACCCGATTTTCTTTATTAGACCCGCCATGCGGTTGGTAAAATTTTAAAACTTTAATCGCATTTTTCTCAAAACCAATTTTTTCCAAACGCTTCAAGAATAATTCAACAAATTTTTATCCAATCGATTAACAATTTTAGAACAACCATTATAACATTATTTTGTTAATATAAAACAAACTTTAAATTATACAAATAATTTTTCATTTTTATTTCAAAAAAATTTGTGTTTCCAAAATTATGAAATTTGTATTTAATTTGTGGTTCACTAGCTTT
Organism: Chymomyza amoena; assembly: GCA_037043745.1. Lineage (NCBI taxonomy): Eukaryota > Metazoa > Arthropoda > Insecta > Diptera > Drosophilidae > Chymomyza > Chymomyza amoena. Next base: position 19,620 of record JBAMAX010000239.1, read on the forward strand.
TGATTCATAGATTAATTGGAAAAAAAATTCTTTATGTTTCAGATCAATGGCGACGTCAGAAAGCTGTACATAGCTATGCAGGTAAGTCATTTACTCGCTGCTCTCTATAGGCGCCATTTTGTTTTTTATTACTTTGGAAAAATTAATTTTTGTAGCTCAAAATATATATAAAATCCTCAGCTATTTGAGTATTAAATATAAAATAAATTTTCTTTCAAAATCAAATCTTAAAATTTCCTTAAAAGCCCACACCCCACAATTGTGTTACCCCTTAATAGAACTATAAAAAAAGAAAAATCTATCTATTTGCCTTCCGAAAAACGAAAATCCAAAATATATAGTTTGCGTTTCTTTCTTAGCACCTTAAAGGCTGTCAAAAAAAAATCAACTTCAATAATGTCAGAGGGATTTCAGCTTCTTAATTCCATCTATCGTCATCTAGCATTTATATATTTAGTAATTCGAAGGGTAGATTTTAATTGAAAATTTTTTGGAAAATATAGAACGACGGCAAAAAATATATATTAACAAATCCACGTCTTTAGCCCGATAGTTGAATTTTTTAATGATATCATCGTATATAACAAGATTCAAGAGATCGATTTAAAAAGTTCTTATTTTCGCTTAGTTTCGGCTAGAAATAAATTAGCTTGTTTCGTAGCAGAAAAATGAGAAATTTATTTATTTTTCAAGTTATCCCTAGTCTTATGCAAAAGTCTTAAAAATCTAAAATTCAATAATATAATTACGTATGGTCATGACTACATAAGCGTAACTATATCTTAAGTATCAAAAGTACATACTTCCGTCCCACTGTTACATACGTTTAAACAAACTTCAAATGCTCTTTTATGTCTTTAGTAAAGTGTATTAAAACTAAACAAGTCCTCCCTGCACTCTAATTGCAAAAACTTTTACAACACTCTTTTTTGCTTTCAATTTTATTCTTTAGCAGTAAATCCCTTTTTTAGTCCTTATTTGTATGTTATATACATACATATGTATATGTTATATATACATATATATATATTTGTTTAACTATTTACAGTTTAGTTTGTTTTATGTCAAAAATGTTTTAATTATTCAATGTTTTTCTTGCACTATTCACAAAATATTATTTACAGGGTGACTGACCCTAGCTGCTAACTAAAAGCCCTGCAACAGTTGGTCTGCTTTACACACACATATGTAAAAGTATATATATAAGTGTATATAAGCGATTATAGTATTTGTGTGTGTGTGAGTGTGCATATTTACAATTTGCAATTAAAGCGCATTTCAAGTGCGAAGAATTGACAAATATTGACAGCATAATTAATTTCTCATGTGAATTTGTGAGTGTAGCAAATGTTTTACTGCTTATTGAATTATTAACAATAAACAGTCTCATTATGTTGCAAGTTAATGATGCATTTAAAGCTTTTAATTAATTAAAAGTCTCTGGCTGGGCTTAAAACAATCTACAATGCTTGCTGATAGAGCCTTAAAAGGAAGCAAAATTTGCCGCATAAAGCAAATGTTGACACACTTAGCACACTTGCACTTAGCGCCACGCCTACATAGACAACAAGGCGTAGAATCTTGGAACAACTGCATTCAATACAATTTTGTGAATTATAACAGGTTTATGAGGGACTTGTGTGTCGAATAGTAAGATAAATATATGTGAGATTCCGAGGAACTCCATTTTTTTTTCCCATATCAGTTCTTTGGTCCAAAATGCTTAAAAAAATCTCGGTTAGTGATTGATCTAGACCTAGATCTCAGAGATCCTTCTAGCTACAGCCTTGAATATGTATGCAAAGATGCGAATTTTTTCACATACCAAATTTAGTTTAAGAAATTTATGAAAAATCTTAAACATTATACACATATTAGGAAAAAGCGTGGGTCAAATGGGTGACTTAAAATGCATGACTGATCAAGGATTCTATCTCTTTTTTTTCCATATCAGTTCTTTGGTCCAAAATGCTTAAAAAAATCGCGGCTAGCGATTGATCTAGACCTGAATCTCAGAGTTCCTTCTAGCTACAGCCTTGAATATGTATGCAAAGCTACGAATTTTTTCACAAACCAAATTTTGTTTAAGAAATTTAAGAAAAATCTTAAACATTATACACATATTAGGAAAAAGCGTGGGTCAAATGGGTGACTTAAAATGCATGACTGATCAAGGATTCTCGATAAAGCAAGCCAAAATGAATTAAGATAAGCAGCCACGGACCATTCAAAGAAGAGAAAATTATTTCTGTAGTTATAACATAAAGCACAGAAAAATCAAGAAAATCAAAATGGCATCTCGAAATTCTATGGCTAAGTGTGAAAGTGGCATGTTACTTTAGGAAACCAGACATCCAAAGTCCAAAAAAAAAACAAAGCCCAATGCTCAGGATAACTACAAATAAAAAAAACAAGCAATTTTTGTTCGATTTGTGGGTTCCAACGAGATCGCTAAACTTGAACCCAAAACCCAAAAAACAGTTGGAAAAAACAAGACACCATGGGGCGAAAACTGAAGTCATAGCGAGTTCGATTCAGGGTACCTAGTCGTCGTCTCTGCCAGGGCATGTAAAGATAACACATATATACAAATATATAATTTTGAGCCTCTAAGTCCGAGTCCAACACCTAAAGGCTCTCAGGTAACCACAAAAAACTTCTAACACATAAGGATTATGAGATTATTTACAAAAATATAGTTTTTTTTGTGTGATAGATTTGAAAGGATTATTAATGGATCTAGAAAAATGCCACCAAGAAGTAGAGGAAATGTCGAATCAAAGTTTGTTTTGGGTTAATTAATTTTGTTAGCCAAAAGATTTTATAACTCAGCCACTTTGCCTCATATGACATTGTCCAGCACATGTGATATGATAATGTGGTACCCATTGTGCTCGTATGGCTGAACATATAGATTTGAATCTTACACTAGCTGATAGCTACACCTCATACGGTGTGCACAATATAAGTTTCACTTCGATAACGGTAAAATAAGAGATATAGCCATTTGTAGTTGGAAAAATAATCTTTGGCCGAATGGCTTCAAATTACGCTGCTTTTCGCTCTAGAACGCTTAGTTTATGAAATATAGCCATTTGCAGTTCCAACGATAAACTAGCTACTACAATAGCTAATCTCGAACAACAATTCACTCACAATATTTAAATTTTGCTTTTTAATTCTTTGTTGCACCAGTTGATTCCCAGTATAGTTTGAAATTTTAGATTAACTTTAACTAGCTATTGTTTCAGACTCTAAGGTAAGAACTTTTGAGAAGGAATAAAATAAAAAAAAAATCAAACAGAACAGTATCAAAGGAGTTACAGTGGGACATTAACGATTGTAAAGATCTTTCTATCGATCTGAAATTTTGACATACTGGTGGAGCTAATTCTTGCCGCAAACAAAACAACTTTCAATGTTGAAAAGAAAACTTCTTTTCACTCCAAAAAATCTACAACCAAATTCTTCCGAATTCACGCATGTATGCCTTTACACCAGATCAAAAAATGGCCTAATGGCAATAAAATGTCTTTATTTCCTTAAACGATTAAGCATATCGATATTTTTAGATTACGATCTACAAAGTGGAGGGTGCACGGATGGCGTTTCGGGTCCGGATATACGCCAAAAAGGCAATTTACAAACAAACCAGCAAATGGCACACCCTATAATACGGGTTAAAAGTCCGAAACCTTCCTAAGACCAAATTCTGTATCCGCGCCAAATTCTTTATATGAAGAATAACATTTTTTATTTCTTGTATATACTTTCTGATCCTCTTCTATCTATTTAAAAATTAAATTTCATCTCAAACCACAGATTAAAACAATGCAGTCAGCTTTCAGTGTGACCATGTCACTATTTTTATTTATTTGTAGAAGTCATTGGAAGCCTACAATTTAAAATAGATTTTTTTGGCATTATTTTTTGCTCTCCAGACTCCATTTTGTGCCGAACGTAGACGCATAAACATCTTATTATAGCCTCCACCTAGTTGTATTTATTTTGTTCTAGTTGCGCCTCAACTTGGTGGCAACTCAGCTGGCAACTGGCAGCGGCCACTGCAAAACTCCACAGAACTTTTGACTACTTGGGCCTTGTAGTTGCAGTTGTTGTTGTTGCCACTCGGACAGCAGTTGAATCCAAAATGAAATAGTTGATTTCAGCCTCCAAGGAATTCTCGTGAAAGTGCAGCGAGAAACAGAAACTTTGCCGCGCCCGGCAACAGGAAGTCAACTTGCCGCACTTGCTAAGAGTTGCAGCAACGGCAGTTTGTTGCAGTTGCAGCTTTTGCTTAAAATGTTTAGTGGAAAGTGTTTTAAAATACATTAAAAAGTTCAAGCTGCCAATGCCAGATCATGCATAGAATTTATGTGAAATTTGTGAACTCTGTAAGAAAAACTTTCTATACAGGGGGCTCCATCAATTTGTGAAGGCGCAAAAATATTTGCCAAACTCTTGAAAAGGATCTTAAAGCAATGCCTCAAACTCAGGAAGAGCTTAGAGCGAGTGTGTGTGTGTGTGTGCCTGCATAGATCTTATGAATATTATGTATTAAAATAATTTGCCCTTGAGCGCTATAAGGCTCATAATGAAGTCGAAACGTATTTTACCTAGGTTACATGGCAGCGCATCAAAACTCCATTTTGTTTATTTTGTGCGTAGTATGGTACGGGATTTGTCGCCATCTTGTGCTGTATTACATTTCCGTGTGTGCTTCGTAGGAATAGAATAATAAACAAAATAAAAATAAAACTGTCGAATTTGCAAATGATGAAACCTTATTTTATTTTTGGCCACCTGCTTTTCTTTTTTTTTAGCCTTTTGTCTTATTGTTTGAGGCCAAATGAAATGTAACTCTGGTAACTGCTGCTTTTGGGCCTGTAAATGTTTTGGTAAATAAACAAATAAATGCTCAGAAAGTAAGAGCACTCGGAATTAAGGAATTTCTCTGGGAAATTGTTTTGTCACGTTTCTGGCTAAAGTTGTTAATAGAAGCAGACTTTAGGAAAATGTGCAGCAAACAATTTTATGGTTTATCATTTTTTTGTATATCCTTGAGGCTTTGTGTTATTTCTGGCATCAAATTGATTAAAACAATTAGCAGATATTAATATAAGAGTATTTCTAGAATGCTTTCCACTTGAAATTAATTGCTAACTAAATACAGTAGAGAAAGACTTATAAATGAGATTGTATTCATTTAGCTAATGAATTATTTTGAATAATAACGATAATTAATTTTGTAAGATAAAAGACCGCAGTGTTTTAGATTCAGTTAATTAGGTTCGGCTTAACCATATGCATTCGTTTGGAATTTTACATCTGGATTTGTTCAATCGATTTTAGAGTTGTACTGAAAAGTATTCAAAAGCAAAAATAATTATTCATATTCGTTAGTGCCCAAGGCCTTTTGCTGCCAGTGCCTAGAATTTAGTTAAGCTAGTTTTTTAAATTTACTTAACTGTATTAAATAAATAAATAAATATTTTATTATTTTTGCTATAATTACACAAACTCAAGCTTGGTGCATGTATTACATAAAATATGGTTCATGTCTGTGTAATACGTATAGTCGTGGTCAATCGAATCTGAGGTTATTTTTGCCTATCACGTCTCGTTTAGAAGTTATGGCCATTTGAAGTTAAAAAGTCAACTTTGTCCGATTGTCCTAAGATTTCATCCTATTGTAGCTGACGACGCCACTGATTCGAAAATGCGGTTATTTTTGCTCTATCTCTTCTCGTTTAGAAGTTATGGCCATTCAAAGAAAAAAATGTCAAATTTGTCCGATTGGCTTAAAACTTGATCCTATTGTAGCTGACGACGCCACTGATTCGAAAATGTGGTTATTTTTGCTCTATCTCTTCTCGTTTAGAAGTTATGGCCATTTAAAGAAAAAAATGTCAACTTTGTCCGATTGGCTTAAAACTTGGTTCAATTGTAGCTGACGACACCACTGATTCGAAAATGTGGTTATTTTTGCTCTATCTCTTCTCGTTTAGAAGTTATGGCCATTTAAAGAAAAAAATGTCAACTTTGTCCGATTGGCTTAAAATTTGGTCCCATGGTAGCTGACGACGCCACTGATTCGAATCTGAGGTTATTTTTCCTATATGTCTTCTCGTTTAGAAGTTATGGCCATTTGCAGTTAAAAACGTCAACTTTGTCCGATTGGCTGGAAATTCGGTCCTATTGTAGCTGAGGACGTGTCGTCCGTCGCGACGGAACCAGTTTCCCTTAGAGCAGCATCTCCGTAAACTTTTCAGAGCTCTCCCTTTTTATTTGAAAGTAACTTTTACCCTATACAAATTTAAATTCAATTTTGAACATTTTTCGTCTTGGAAGTTTTTGAGTACCACTTGTAAAATTCGAGATAAATGGGCTCAAACGAATGTGAAAATGGCGGAAATTCATACGGTGGTAGTAGACCAGCTTTTTGGTTTTAGACTTTTGGATGGTCCTTAAAACATTAGGAATGAGAAATTCCAGTATGCAATTTTTCTTGGTCAAAACCTCTTTTTAGCTGGAACCCATATTGGTTCCCTGTATCATTTATAGTTCTACATTTCTTGTGGGTCTATATAACTACATATACCACATCACAATCGAAAAATTCCCCTGCTTTACTTTTTTAATTTTCAGATTTTAAGCCATTTTGAAGGGCTTTTAAATATTAAATGGAAAGGAAAGCAAATAGTTTTTTTTCGTCACTTTAAGAAACCTTTCTTTAAGATTTTTTTCATAACTTCATATGCACAATTCAGAGACCTCATAAAAAATACAGAAAAAATTTAAAACCTTAGCGAGGACACATTATTCCCAAATTTTTAATTAATATTAACAAAATCAATCAACTGAAACTATTTTAAATTAAAATGTAGTTTTTATAGGATTTATATATCGTTTTTAAAATCAAGCAGCAACAGCCACGTTTTAACTCTGCTCTAATTTATTATTTATATTTTTTTCCAATTTTATTAATTGTTTTAAACTGACATAAATGAAATTACATTTTTTTCATTATGGCCAAATGGCCAGACCGATTTAATGCGACTGACATGTTCAGACATTTTCATTATAATAATAATTCCATGTGAAATTTCTTTTACCTGCTCGTAGACATTTACATAAATGCATTTTTTTGTTGTTATGTATTGTGCATTAAATAGTTTATTTAATTAAATGCACTTAAATAAATTAAGCTTAATATTGCGTAAAATATCAATTGGATTTTTTTTTTCAATTTTAATTTTCCTTTTTTTCCACTCAATTATTTGTTGTTGTTTTTTTTTTGTATATTTGCGTTGACTGACTTTTATGTTGACATTATTTTATTATGTATTTTTTGGTAGTTGTTGCAAGTAGATAGTTTTTTATTTATGTATCGAAAATATGTTTACATTAAAATTGTTAAAGATAGACATCGAGCGAAACATTTTGAACTTTGTTTTGTTTTCGTAAGAAGGAAGGAATTCTATTTATGTGGAAAATTATTTAAATGATATATTTATGTGGAAAATTATTTAAATGATATTTGCCACCATAAAGAGATGAATCGCTAAGTATAGCGATTAAAATCTGGCAAAATCAAAAGGATATAAACCAGTTCGTGAAAGACGAAATTGTTAAGTCCATTCGATTTTGTCAACTATTTCTGAGATGGTCCAATTTCATGAGTTTGATATCCATGAGGCAGGGTTCCCAAAAAGATTTCAACTTGTTTTTGAACTCTGGATTTTTTCTGTCAAACAACAAGAACAATTTTGATTACTACTGTAAAAATGTGGTTAAGGAGCTTTTATGTCTGAGAGTGGAATCTATATCCCCAAAATTTATTACTGTGTATGCATTTATAAATTTTTTACTATGTCTTTCAAAGTTTTTTTCAACATATTTCACCAGAACAAGAGGCATGGGGTTGGAAATCGAAATTACGCCTCCACCTCCTATGGTCTTTCTAATGCATATATAGTATCTTAGACCAAAAGGTATTAAAATTAAATATAAAGACATAAATTCCTGAAAATTTCAGATTAAAAAAAACTGTTTACGGTTTTATTAAAAAAAAACGGCGTACGAAAAGCCGGGCTCTGATAAATTTTGGGATACCCAGTACCACTAGCATGCAATAAAATCTACCTTCATAAAAAACCAAAAACAGAAGAATTTTTAAGCAAAAATTTTTTTTACCGATCGTTCCTATGGGAGCTATATGATATAGTCAACCGATTTTTGGTACAGTGCTTGAATGCCAAATTAAGTTACGATATCTTCATGACAAACGAATTATCTATCTAAAACTTTTTTTTTTTTCAAGGTCGTCTAAAACACCATTATGCAAGCTATATAATTTAACCTCGACATCGAAAAAAATGGCGGACGTAAAGTCGGGCGCGGACGACTTTAGGATACCCTGTACCACTAGCTTGCAATAAAATCCGGTTCCTTCACAAAAAACCAAAAACAGAAGAATTTTTAAGCAAAAATTTTTTTGACCAATCGTTCCTATGGGAGCTATATGATATAGTCAACCGATTTCAATAAAATTTGACACAGTTCTTAAATACAATCGAAGATCGGAATGCCGAATTTAGTTCAAATATCTTTACAAACAAACAAAACACATCGAATTTTGTATAAAAAACGTGTTTTTGGACCGATTGGTCCTATGGGAGCTATATGATCTAGTCAAACGATTTGGATTAAATTAAGTACAGTGCTTATGAACTATAAAATACTCACGAATGTCAAATTTGGTCCCAACATCTTAAAAAACAAACGAAATACAACAAATTTTGTTAAAAAATCGATTTTTTGAAAGATCGGACCTATGGGAGCTATATGATATTGTCAACCGATTTTGTTCAAATTTGGCACATTGCTTAAGTGGTCTAAAAATTTCTAAACGCCAAATCTGGTCACGATACCTTTATTAAAAAACGAAATATAGCGAACTTTTCTTTAAAAAAGTTACTTTATCCGATCGGTCCTATGGGAGCTATATGATATAGTCAACCGATTTTGATGAAATTTGGTACAGTGCTTGGGAACTATAAAAAACTTTCGAATACCAAATTTGGTTACAATATTTTCATAAACAAACGAATTATTCATCTAACATTTTTTTTTTTTTGGCGAGTTCGTCTCAAACACCCCTATGGGAGCTATATAATTTAACCCTGATATCAAAAAAATAAAATAAACTTGTCTCCTATGGAGTAATATGGGATCTATGTGAAAGTTTGGTTTCTAGCTCTTACCATCTCTGAGATCTAGGCGTTCAAACGGACAGATAGACAGACGGACATGGGTATATCGACTTCTCTATTCACCATGATCATATTTTAGGAAAATTTGGGGTATCTCCGACGACTGCTTCCATATGTTACATACATTTTCGGCTTACACAAATTTAATATACCGTTTGTACCATCATATGAGCAAAAAAAAAATTTAAATTTTTAAAAATCTATCTAAAGATATTTATTAATTGGTAATGCAAAAAAAATATATAAATTACACAGGTCTACAAATACAGGGGTCATGTGAGTTGTTGGAAAGCTAAGCAGTCATTTCCGAAGTAATTTGCGTAGAATCCGAATCCCGCGTCAGAACTGGCCCATCACGTCAGGATTTTGAGATATTTGAGGTTATGTACTCCAAAAAATTGCGTTTTTTCCTACATTTGAGGTAATGTACAGGACGCAAAAAATTTTTGCGGTCTTTCTCTCCAATTACATCATTTAGTACAACTCTTACACTTTAATTTAAGGGTTCAAGAGATCAACAACGATTTTTTTGCGCAAAGTTATGGCTTTTCGAGTTACGAGATATATCCCTTCGACGTCATTAGCATTTGCAATAAGCCTTTGAGATAACACAGGTCAACATGGTTCAGCTGTTGGAAAGCTGCCATTTCCGAAGTAATTTGGTGCGTAGAATCCGAATCCGGCGTCAGAACTGCCCATCACGTCAGGATTTTGAGCTATTTGAGGTTATGTACCCAAAAAATAACATAACCTCAAATAACTCAAAATCCTGACGTGATGGGCCAGTTCTGACACCGGATTCGGATTCTATGCACCAAATTACTTCGAAATAACCCTTAGCTTTCCAACAACTCACATGACCCCTGTATTTGTAGACCTGTGAAATGCTAATGACGTCGAAGGGATATATCTCGTAACTCGAAAAGCCATAACTTTGCGTAAAAAAATCGTAGTTGATCTCTTGAACGCTTAAATTAAAGGGTAAGAGTTGTACTAAATGATGTAATTGGAGAGAATGACCGCAAAAATTTTTGCGCCCTGTACATAACCTCAAATGTAGGAAAAAACGCAATTTTTGGGTACATAACCTCAAATATCTCAAAATCCTGACGTGATGGGCCAGTTCTGACGCCGGATTCGGATTCTACGCACCAAATTACTTCGGAAATGACTCTTAGCTTTCCAACAACTAAACCATGTTGACCTGTGTTATAATACTTTTTTAAATATGACATTTTTCTAAAAATAATATAACATTTACATCTATCATCATTTTTTTACACGTTCCTTTAGTCTTGCACTACGGTCCAAAATCCCATTTTTTTGGTTTAAAACACAAAACTAATGTTATAGATCATACAAATTTATATATTTCATAAGGGCTTGTAAATCTCTGCTCAATACGACGACGCTCACCCTAATGCACATTGAACCTACCTTGGCAAAATTGCATTTGTCAAAATTGAGCATAAAAAAAAATCATTTTTAGTTCTTAAGCTAAATGTAGAAAATTTTTTAAAATTAACAAAATTATAACTTAATAATTCTCAGGTTCGACTTCTGCCATTGGCAAATAGAATCTGTTCACAGGATTATCAGAGTCCGAAGTTGCTTTTTGTTGAAAGCTCAAAATTCTCAATCAACGACTTTACCTTAGGAGCTGTCATTCAAAATGGTAAGCTTTTAAAATTTTGGTTATTTTTTAGTTCGAGTATTCGTTAAAAAATTTTAAATTGCTTACCATAAATTTTTTAATTTTTATGCCATCAAAATATGATTTTGTATCACAGTGCCTTTGTTAATATCAATCAAATCGATTTAGTGCCACGATGAAAATAAAATTATAAAAACGAAAATTTTTATTAAATTATGTGGAAAAAAAATTTAATTATTCAAATATTTTAAATATAATATGATGCATCTTTAATGTTTATACAAATTGCTTAATGTTATAGGTAAATATTGAAAAAATAACATTGCACAACAAATATTTTTGTTGTTTACAATATTAAATAACGTAATTTTAATAATGAATATAAATAATAACTTTTTTTCACACGAAAAATTAAGCAAAACTCAGAACCAATGAAAAAATTGTTTATTTTTTTATTTTTTTGGGCATAACTTTTTAAGCCACCAAATGTCTCTGCAAATTTAATCCAACTATAATTTTAAATAATTAATATTCAGCTGTGTGCTAGAATTTTTTGCGGAAGTATAAAAAAAACAGATGGTTCGAAACACGAAAAAACCAACCTGAAACAATTTATCAGGTATACTTTCCTTGTTTATTATTGGCACACCTTTACACTTTAGGAGGGAAATTACGCACGACTATGCGGTTCTCCATCTTTATACCCTGTACCGTATGGTCCAAGGGTATATTAAGTTTGTGCAAGCCGAAAATGTATGTAACATATAGAAGGAGACGTCGGAGACACCCCAAAGTTACCTAAAATATGATCAGGGTGAATAGAGAAGTCGATATACCCATGTCCGTCTGTCCGTCTGTCCGTCCGTCTGTCCGTCCGTGTGAACGCCTAGATCTCAGAGATGGTAAGAGCTAGAGTTACCAAACTTTCACATTAGATCCCATATTATTCCATAGGAGGCAAGTTTATTTTATTTTTTTGATATCGGGGATAAATTATATAGCTCCCATGGGGGTGTTTGAGACGACCTCGAAAAAAAAAAGCGTTTTAGATGAATAATTCGTTTGTTTATGAAGATATCGTAACGAAATTTGGCAATCGAAAGTTTTTTATAGTTCCCAATCACTGTACCAAATTTGATCAAAATCGGTTGACTATATCATATAGCTCCCATAGAACCGATCGGCCAAAATAACTTTTTAAAGAAAAATTGGCTATATTTCGTTTTTTAATAAAGATATCCTAACCAGATTTGGCGTTTGGAAATTTTTTAGACCACTTAAGCAATGTGCCAAATTTGAACAAAATCGGTGGACTATATCATATAGCTCCCATATGTCCGATCTTCCAAAACATCGATTTTTTAACAAAATTTGTTGTGTTTCGTTTGTTTGTTAAGATATTGGGACCAAATTTGACATTTTATAGTTCCTAAGCACTGTACCAAATTTAATCCAAATCGTTTGACTAGATCATATAGCTCCCATAGGACCAATCGGTCCAAAAACACGTTTTTTATACAAAATTCGATGTGATTTGTTTGTTTGTAAAGATATTTGAAATAACTTTGGCGTTCATATCTTTTTTAAGGTATTTAAGCACCGTGTCAAAATTTATTGAAATCGGTTGACTATATCATATAGCTCTCATAGGAACGATCGGTAAAAAAAAAATTTTTGCTTAAAAATTCTTCTGTTTTTGGTTTTTTGTGAAGAAATCGGACTTTATTACAAGCTAGTGGTACAGGGTATCCTAAAGTCGTCCGCGCCCGACTTTACGTCCGCCATTTTTTTAAATAAAAAAATAAAAAATTTAGATCTCTTCTCCCAAGTCGGGAGATTTGGGCTGATGGCAGACCCATTGAAGCCTCCGGTGGCAACAATGGTTCACGGAGAGGTCCAAAACTAAGCAGGGTGTAGGTGTTGGAGTCATTCGACCCAACACCAGAATCTCTACCGCAATGGGCATCTGGCCCAGCGTCTTTCAAACGGGACTCATGCCAAGGAGATCTGCGCCTTTCACAAGGGAACTAGGGGAGCAAACATTTTTATTTACTTAGATAGCCAAGCTGCTATAAGGGCATTATCATCTTGGAGCATCTCCTCCAGGATGGTTAAAGAATGCCATAACTACCTCTAAGCCCTGTCCGCCCGAACAAAGTTGTGTTATGTTGGGTACCTGGACACTCAGGAGTGAATGGTAACACAATCGCTGACGATCTAGCACGGCAGGGTGCCTTCACATTGACTACATCTCCTGTTTTGTGGTATTAGTTGGTCCACAATCAAAACCATGCTAAACAAATGGGCTGCAGGAGAATATAGGAGATACTGGTTTTTCTTACCGGGGCTGCGTGAAACAAAAGTGCTTGTCAAACCTCTGGATGCGATCAAGACAAAAAGTCTTGGCAGAGCGAACCTAAAGCTCCTGGTAGCTTACCTATCTGGCCACCACACTGTTAGATACCAACTATAGAAAATGGGCCTATCGGACTCTTCAGAGTGTAGACTCTGTCTAGAAGACGATAAAACCACCAGACATATTCTCTGTGACTGCCTAGCGCTGGTATGGGACAGAGCCTGTCACATGGGAAAGGAAAGGATTAGTCTTTTCCGTCTTAGGTCAATACCAACAAAAGACCTACTGCTATTCATGCGGAAAACGGAAAGTCTTTTGCTTTAACTTAAAGGTATGGTACAAAAGCCCTTTAGGTCACAGTGCCCCACATCTTTGTAAGAAAACTTTAAGGGGGGAAAGAAATGCTATTCCTATAACAAGGGAAATTTTATTTGTATGGCAGAAATGGACTATATAAAAATCCGGTTTGTGTTTCGCAACATCTCACAATTTTAATTGCGTTTCGGATCGCTATACTATATGCAGGTAAACTGGAAACTTATTAGGCGGTAACGTTATCGCTAATAATTATTATAATTGGTTTAAAAATTTGCCATACAAGCGGCGTCCTCCCTATTCTGCATGCTACTATATTTTTTGGTTTGATTAAAAAAATAGTGCAAAATATTTATCACTAATTTATTAATTTAAAGTTTGCATAAATAGAATTTAAGAATATCAAAGAATATTTCAAAAATTCAGTTTAAATGCGTGTACTTTCAACCTATTTTATTATCATCAACTTGATTTGCCAAAATGTGGTTCACCAAACAATTGATTTCAAAACGAATCCGAATAATTTTCACTAATGGAAATTCAGGTAAGCTGAGATCAACCAGAGATCAACCAATGTCGAATTTTAGCTGATAACAGTAGAAAGATTATAAATAATAGGAAAGGCGAGCTTGATAGATTGGATGGTGTAGCTGGAGAGCGCTCCACTCTCCTTGTTGTACCCTTTTGATAATTCGATGAAATGAGTCTGGTTTGCAATGGCAGATTTGCTAGACAGCACAGATTTTCGAAGTGAGGATTTTCCAGCCGTTGGATGCATTTCTTAAGAGTTGAATTCAAAATAAAGGAAAGCATCATGGCCAACTTTTGGGGCGGCGGTAGAGCTACCGTAATACATTGTTCATCATCTCCTCAAGTTTTTATATTGGTTGCTATTGGCCTGCTAAGAGCCCATACAGATTTATTGGCGTAATACCTAAAAGCTTATTCCTTTACAGCGCTTGGTTGTCTTGACAGCGTACAGTGAAGGAGGATCCCTGGAAGTTTTCAGCCCAAAATAAAATATAAAAATTGTGGACGTATATATATATATATACTTCGAAGTGAAGAACTTCCCCAACATCAAATTCTATATGTACTTTATATTTCTATAGAAAGTTTTTATTATCTGTCCTTTAGCGGTTCTTCAGACGAATGTCTTTTATCTTAACATCTTGGAAGCAACTAGGGACCCTATCTCCTACCTTGAAGATGGTACATGAGCTCAACGAATACGACCACATTTCGGCTTGGGAATAATTGATTAGAGAGCCTTACCTTCGATATACATATTTTATTTTTTCGTAGATATTATGTATTTTATGATATAAACCTTAACAACTTTTCCTGCAAATCTGTACGGTCTTCCAATACAATTTCTTGTGCTGTTTTATTTACAAAAATTGGCTATGGAATTTGTTTTAGAAATATAACTTTACTTTTCGAAAGTATTTTGGAGTACTTAGAATAAAACAAACAGATTTAGAATATTGGGGTTTTTGGGATTTTCACACTTTAGGCTTTAACCGGTTTGCAGAATTGCATTAAAATGCATACATCTTTAAAAAGACATGAGATAAGCATTATTCATCTATAAGAATTGGAGTAAGAGTTGATTAAGAGTGTCTAATAGGGGTAAGGCGATAATAAGAAAATCGTTGGATGGAGATAAATAAACTCAAATTGTGCCACAAGAAAAGTAAATATGTTTTGGAGTAGATTCAGTAGTTTAATTGCTTCCTATGCAAAACTAGCTAACTTAATTAAATTTTTCGCGTAGACATTTTTTTTCGAGCGCAGCACATAACACCATAAACAACTTGACTTCCAAATCTAACTAAACTTGTATGCCGAATTTCAAATTTAAATTGCAAACAAGATTTACCCAACTTTTCAGACTACAAATCTCAGCAACTAATTATTTTAAGTAATTAACTTTTGAGCTTTGCGGCTCTTTAACTCTTTTATAACCATGTCAAAAGTTTTTTTTGTTTTGTTTTTTCGTCATAAAACTTAGTTCTTTTGTCTTATTAAATAAAAACTTTTGCAATTTAACCGCAATGCGACTTAAAATAAGCAAAATTGTGCACAATCAAAAGAAATTTCATCAAGCGCTGCTGCGTGAAGCCCAAAGCAAAGTTGGCCAACAACTGAAGTTGGTTGAAGCAGCAACGGCATTAAAATGTGAAAAGTTCAAGAGCGAAATGTAGCCGAATGTGCCAATTCCAGCTGTTTCTGGTTCAAAATGTTCGCCAAAGAGCAACATTTAAGAGCGCCAAGTTTTGTTTGTTGTTATGGAAGCGCTCTTAGCTGATAGCAAGATACCAAAGAAAAACAAATTAAAAAGCAAACGATGATAAATTGTGAGTGTGTGAGTGTATAACAGCTGTTTCAAATCCAAATTGTCGCATAAAGAGCGCTGCTTAAGAGAGTTTGCTTTTGCTTATAGTGGGTCAGATACTCTTATCAGATACTCTTATCTTATCTTATCTTTATTAGTAGTATTAGGGTGGACCCGTGTAGTCCAATTTTAATATGTTGGCTTGGATTGGTTTGAAAATCGCTTTAAAAATTTTTTTGGTGTTGCATTATTTTGATATAATGCCTTAAAAGGTTTGGCCCCTCACAAAAATAAT
This sequence comes from Chymomyza amoena, assembly GCA_037043745.1. Lineage (NCBI taxonomy): Eukaryota > Metazoa > Arthropoda > Insecta > Diptera > Drosophilidae > Chymomyza > Chymomyza amoena. Next base: position 35,853 of record JBAMAX010000239.1, read on the forward strand.
ATTTAGCAAACAAAAAAAGTTTAATTGATATAAAATAAATTCAAATTATGAATTAAATTGAATATCTTAAAAAAACCTTAGAGATATAAGTCTAGTAATTTTTTAATGGAGTTAAATGACTAAGCTGAAGGCTATGCTCCACTGGGAGAAGGGGATAGCAAGAAGAAGATGATGACTAGACGAAGGAAGTTATGACATTTGGGAATATTTAAAAAATGAGGGTTGGAATCGGAGTAAGTAAGTCAATAGCAAGTTGAAAAAATGCATGTATTTGGGACTGCCAAAATAGAATTTTTCCTGATACACATAATCTCAATATATGACCATGTTGAAAATGCCCGCTGCGAATTAACCTCGTGTAAATCTCGCCCTGGTACCTTGGTGAATGAGAAGCCGATTTAGAGCTGATATTGATCTGCGTTGGCGAGTATCTCAACTGGCTAAATTAAGCAAAGACTAGGGGCTCCACCAACTGCAAACTAAGCCATCAGGGGGCGGACAAACAGAAAGATAGACTGTCAAACATGACTTAATAGATTGGTTTTGTCGATCTGACCCTTTTAGTATAGAAGTTATGGGACTTACTTTAAGATATACTTATGGGACAAGTACCAGTATAAAAAGGTTTTTTACTTTAATTTTAACATGTTTCAAATAGTGATATTTGAAATAAAACAAATTTTTATACCCTGTACCGTATGGTCCAAGGGTATATTAAGTTTGTGCAAGCCGAAAATGTATGTAACATATAGAAGGAGACGTCGGAGACACCCCAAAGTTACCTAATATATGATCAGGGTGAATAGAGAAGTCGATATACCCATGTCCGTCTGTCCGTCTGTCCGTCTGTCCGTCTGTCCGTCCGTGTGAACGCCTAGATCTCAGAGATGGTAAGAGCTAGAGTTACCAAACTTTCACATTAGATCCCATATTATTCCATAGGAGGCAAGTTTATTTTATTTTTTTGATATCGGGGATAAATTATATAGCTCCCATGGGGGTGTTTGAGACGACCTCGAAAAAAAAAAGTGTTTTAGATGAATAATTCGTTTGTTTATGAAGATATCGTAACGAAATTTGGCAATCGAAAGTTTTTTATAGTTCCCAATCACTGTACCAAATTTTATCGAAATCGGTTGACTATATCATATAGCTCCCATAGGACCGATCGGCCAAAATAACTTTTTTAAAGAAAAATTCGCTATATTTCGTTGTTTAATAAAGATATCCTAACCAGATTTGGCGTTTGGAAAATTTTTAGACCATTTAAGCAATGTGCCAAATTTGAACAAAATCGGTTGACTATAACATATAGCTCCCATAGGTCCGATCTTCCAAAAAATCCATTTTTTAACAAAATTTGCTGTGTTTCGTTTGTTTGTTAAGATATTGGGACCAAATTTGACATTCGTGAGTGTTTTATAGTTCCTAAGCACTGTACCAAATTTAATCCAAATCGTTTGACTAGATCATATAGCTCCCATAGGACCAATCGGTCCAAAAACACGTTTTTTATACAAAATTCGATGTGTTTTGTTTGTTTGTAAAGATATTTGAAATAAATTTGGCATTCATATCTGTTTTAAGGTATTTAAGCACTGTGTCAAATTTTATTGAAATCGGCTGACTATATCATATAGCTCCCATAGGAACGATCGCGGTCAAAAAAAAAATGTTTGCTTAAAAATTCTTTTGTTTTTGGTTTTTTGTGAAGAAATCTGACTTTATTACAAGCTAGTGGTACAGGGTATCCTAAAGTCGTCCGCGCCCGACTTTACGTCCGCCATTTTTATTTATGAGGTAGACACTTTTTTGAAAAAACGGGTTAAAAAATCCGTGTAAAAAAACACGAATTGAATTCTTAAGCTACTATGACAATAAAGAAGAAAGGGTAATTAGCTAATTAAATTTCTAAAAGATTAGGCTAATCAAAACATGTTTCTTTAAAATATCAATTAAACAGCTTTTTTGAATTGTTTCGAAATTGTTTGAAAAGCTTTCTCCTTGGTCATGTTATTGGAAATCTGAGCAAAATAAATAAAGTGCGCAGAATTGAGTGCATATAAAGGGTGATTTTTTTAAGCGCGTCCGAATTTCAAACTTAAATAAAACACAGAAAAATTAATATAATGATCCCAAATATGGTTTTATTAGAAAGATAATTTCTAATCATTTAATATTTAAAAATAATCTCTGGCTTGTGAACACCATAACTATGAGTTTCAAAGCTCATCCTATCAGTCCAATTTTTGACCCCACTTTCGAGAATTTGGGGCCGTATTTCAGTAATGAGACGTTCAATGTTGGTTTGCAAGATCTCAAAGATTGGAAGACGATGTTGTGGTGTAAATCTTTCCAAGAGGAATTGTTAGGGCTTTCGGAAGTCCGAACTCTATTAAAATCAAAACATTATAATAATAAAAATATATTTTTTTTAAATTAAAATCTAAAAAATGTATTTTATTTATATAGTAATGCAAGTAATTTTCTAAAAAATGTTAAATAATATAAATAAAATAAAAAATTAAAAATAAACTGAATCAATTTATTGGCAGAGATATCAAAAAAATTTAAAAAATGTAAAGTTGTTTTTTTAATGTAAAAAAAAATGTAATTCGGAGGTCAACCAGATATATAAAATAATGGTTTTAATTTTGATATAATTAAGATTGTGTTAATATAAAAAACTTGTTTTATTGGTTTAGTTTTGAATTAATCGATTTATTCAAAAAGTGATAAATAAAAAAAAACACTTTGTGTTGAAAAAAACTATAACAAACTTTCATCAAAAAACCTTGAAATAATAAAATAAATAGGATATAAAAGTAAATGAATTAATTAATATAAAAAATATCAATTTTACGCGTTTTGTTATAAGTTATTCGATTTATTCAAAAAGTGATAAAACAAAAAAATGTTTATGCTCAAAAAAAAATTATATTATATATAAATTTTCAAAAAAAAATAATAAAACAATAAAATAAATGTGCGCGCAGTGTTTTATATAATACACGATAGGTATAGAAATATAGTGCATAAATTTTAATTTTATGGTTTTTATAGAAATAATAATACCAATATAAAGAATTTTTTCCTTTTTTCTATTTTACACATAATTTGGTTTATATAGCAAAGCTCTTAATTGGCTTTATTTCTTCGATATCGATATATCGCATATTATTGATTTTTCAAAATCGTTTTTTGAACATTAATTAGTTTCCTTAAGAGCTAACCGTTAAATTAACTTGAAAAATTCTACAAAACTATTTTTAATTCAGCTAACAACAGAACACTCTTGCACAAAATTATGTTAATTTTTATTTGTCCAACTAAAAATCAAAGTAGAAACATATTTAAAAAATAATAGTTAGTTACAAAAGAAATATATTTAAACAATAATCGTTAGTTAAAAAAACAAAACACACATTCCTGGCCAAATTGCTACCATATATTTGAAATTCTTCATTTTTTGTAGTATTGTGGTAACTTTTTTTTCAGTTTCTCAAAAAAAGAATGTTTTTATTTACATATCCATAGCAGTCTGAATACGCAAATTATTTCTAATTTTACAAAGTTTTGCTGGCTGAAGCAAAAATGTCAATAGAAATAAATATTTTATTAAATATATTTATATATATTCGTTGCAATATATTTCTGATGTACATGAACTATGTATTGGGGCTGCCAACACCATAAAAATACTCACAAAAGATTTAAACGTTATATGACTTGTCGATTGACATCGTTTTGGGGGACGGTATGCAAATAATTTCAAATATTTTGCACAGAGAACGAAATCCATGGCGTTGATTTTATTTTCGACAATCGAAGAGTCAACGTTGACGAGCAGTCGGAGAGATTGGCACAATCATTGCTTCAGCTTTTATTAAAGCACGGATTGACAAGCACTTCCCAGACTGCTCCTCCATAGAACTTCATTGATAGTTTGGGGTTTTCTTTTTGCCAAAAACAGAAATTCGTAATATTTGTATCATAAAAGAAAAATGAAAGTCATGGCTGATGTTGACATTTTACTTTCTATTTCTACAAAGTAATTATGAATGAAATTTGAATAATACTCCTGCTCGATAAATGAGTCTTCATGACAACCCTACAGGTCAAAAACCATCATCAGCTTTGTGAATGGCAAAATTCGTTTGAATACATTTGAAAATTTGCACGCATATTTACAAAAGATTTGAATAAGATTTTGAAAAATAAAATCCATAAATTAAAACATAAAATTTATCAACACATAAAGATACAGATAAATCAGAAATTTAATGACCTTTCCAAATATATAAATATTGATTAAATAAAATAGGCTTTATTCGTGATTTTATTAAAATCCCAACAATTTTGTAAAAGTTTTTTAAACTGTTACAACTCGTGTCTGTTGCATTAAAAATCGAAATTGAAAAGAAATTGTTTTCTGTGGCACCCCAGTATATTTATTTTTTCTATTTTAAATCTTGAGATTTACATATTCATACAGCCCAAGGGATGAACATGCTCCCTTTTCGGCCTTCTACACATTTATATTATCTAAGACTAGATTTTTATTAACTAATAATTTTTGAAGATTTCATCCGAATTTAAAAATGTACTGTGAATGGTAGAAACGCAAAATGAAATTTTTTTTGGTAAATGGGAGCTCTATACCTCTTATAGCCTCTGAGGACTATAGGACTGTTGATCAAGAATACTTCGTAGGGATCTGCCAAGCTTCCTTCTGCCCATTAATTTTGTAGCTTTGGTACAGGGTATAATATAATGGCACACAGCCTTAAATTCTAAAGGCACTTTACCGATTTGGTATTCAATATTTTACCAGAAATGCAGGATATTCTCTTTCGAGCGTCTAAAAATCATTTTGCACTAACGCGTCGATATTATGGCTATTCTGATTACCATAAATGAAACCGATGAATTTTCGGACACAGAACTGCATGATTTGCATCGCTTTGTGCTATAAAATTGAATTAATTGTTACATCTTTCGGCCAAGTGCCGGAAACTGGCCAACACTTCATACACACACACACACACACACACACTGAGCCATAGTAGGTGGGCTCAAAAAAGCTCCCAAAACCCGCTTGTTGTTGTTGCTGTTGGCTGAAACCGCGTGCTCTGGTGCTCAGGTGAAGCTGCTTCACACGATTTTGATGACCATAATGACAACAATTAAATATAAATCACCAGCAACAACAACAACAACAAGGCGAAAGCCGTAACAACAACATGGCCGCCAACACACGCACGCATACAATTAGCTTTTATGACCGTTGGCAAGAAAATGGCGGCGGCGGGCTTTGGCCTCGGCTAGAATGGCAGCGCACTTGGCAAATGGTAATTTGAAAATATGGTAATTATGTAGACGCTTTTGTTAAAAAAACAACAAAAAAAAATAGAGCCAGAGTTGCCAACTTGCAGAAGACGCAACGACCTATGCCATCCAAAGGATCCGACTGACAACGTTGTTGTCTGTTCTAATTAGGCGCACATAAATTGTGTGAAAAGCAACAGTAATGGCGCCAACAACAACAAAAATATAAACAAAAAAATGTATATATTGTATAAGCAACCTAAATAACAATTAAAACAATTTTCAAGATTAAAAACACCTTAAGGCCATGGTTTAATATTTTAATTAAAAATTCTTGAGCCACAACAGACATGCTTTAGGCCTTGTTGTGTTACCCATAGACTGGACACAAGGTGTTCTTATATGGAACTACATTGTTGTTGTTATTATGTTTAGTTGTGTGTGTGTGTGTGCCTCTGGCCAGCGGTCTGGCTCTGGTCTCTGGAGGCCAATGACTTTGAATTATTACAGGCCAAGTCATAAATTAAGTGGTGTGAAGTGCGTTTTGTACCCAGCGGGACGATCAGCTGTTTGGTGGAGGGGGCAGAGCCTGTTTGAAGCTGCAGCAATTAGGACTGCTGCTGCGCCAGCCCCAACCCCTGGCCCGGCTGCTGTCCATCTATATCAGGGCAAAACTTGTTGCATAACTTTGGGGTGTCCATAGTCTATGGACAGCAATTGAAGCATCCATAATAACGCATTGGGAGCTTGCATGGATGAGACGACCTGCATGTCAAATGACACGCACACATAGATACACACACAGAGACATACACACAAAGACACAGACACAAACACACACACTAAAGCATAAATATTACACAAGAAGAGCAACGGCAAAGGGATTTGTTTTTGTTGCATTGGAAACCAAAGCACTTTGAAGGAGTTACAGGACGTGCAATCAAATTTGTAACCTTTTGGATACTTTTATGTCTGCTTAAGTGTCGTTAAGTCACCAAAAAAACAAAGATATGTGGGGAAAAACAAAAAGCAATCAAAACGACGATCAAATACTCTATAAATTTAAATGCATAAATTGGGATGTAATAAGTCAGAGGAGGCGGCAGAGGTGCAGGCTTTACTACGTCACTAGCCAAGTCGAAGGTCTTGCGCTTTTTTCGAAGTTCCGGTAGAGTTAAAAAAAAATTAAGTTCATAGCTCTTATTTGACTTGCAATATTAAATTGTTGCTAGTCACAACAGGATATACTTTTCTTTCGACCAAAATAAATTGGTAAGACGTCTTGTCAACTTAAATCTCATAAAAAATGTTAGAAAGGAGGTACTGCATCAGAGTAGAGGTGGGATACTATCGATGGTACTATTGAGACTTTCATTTTACGAATAATATCGATGGTTCTTCTCGATATATCGATAATATACTTTTGTATATAAATAACTTTATTGATAAGACACCAAACCCGATGGGGACCATACCAAATTTTTAAAGTAAGTCAAATTTGTATAAAAATTCTTGATATAAAAAAACCCAAAAATCGGTGCCTCATTAGCCTTAATAATTGCCACAGACGTCCGAAATTTCGAATTTTATTAAATTCAATTTGCAAAACACCGAAAAAAATAGCTCTAATAATTAAGTAGCAGCAATTTTTTACATTCCACATTATTTGGCCATTGAAAATTTAAGCCAAACTGCATATCTATTGAGCTCTTGGAAGTTTAGTTTAAAAAGTTAAAAAATGTTACTTTCACGGAACCGGCTGTGTTGAAAACTTAGTCAATAAATGTTTATGCACTCCTGCCAGTGCTACTGAAGTTGATAGTGTGGATGTTCAGTAGAAATGGCCTTAAAATAAGGAAGAAGGAAAAAATAAGGAAAAGGATCTATTTTTATTCTGAAATAATCTTTTGGTAACTATTAGAACTATCTCCACTTGCTCTATGGTACTTATTTAAAGAATGTGCCGTTTTTTTTTGTGTGCCATATCTCACTTTGTTTAATAGAACTATCGATAGTATCGATAGCTTAAGCTATCGAAGTCTAAACTATTGAGTGCTGCCACTATCGATAGTATGCCACCTCTACTTCTGAGACTGTTTTTCTTACTTCTATAAAAAAAATGGCCGGTCTAGTCTCTTGTTACCTCAAATTCAAGGCAGACTCTTTTTATGTATTTTTTTCTGGGTTCGTCTAAGACAATAAAATATTCCCTCTTTTCTTTGTTCAGAGTTTCCTTTATCAGGTGAAATGAACTTCAATAACCGGCAGCGATTTTGTTTTTTTGAGCCCGAATCAATAGTCTGGTTCAGAGTAAGACCATGGATCACGATTTGTTTATGGGATTACTGAATTCAAATCTGGGTAATACAAAATTCAGCATGTCAGATTTCTAATATAAACTCAAAACCGAGATATTTTGGAGGTTTTCTAAGTAATTTTTGTGTTTGGTTCTCGAATACAGATTCAGGGATCCTAAAACATATAAATCAATTCGTTTGAAGCCATAAAGAGAAAAAAAAAAAGTATAATTTTGATGGTAATCTCATAGCCCTTAGGTATTGCTCCTTAGCCTTTGAACCTCGAATTCGGATCTTGCTTGGGGAATTTCGTTACAAAAGACTGTCAAAAGTATCAAGGATTTATGTAGAATTTTGGCTCTCCAAAGCCAAGCAGGCTTACGACACACTTAAATCAATATGGAGATCGCCTAACATCTCAGCTCATGAATACCAATGTAAAATCCATTATCATCTATGGCAGTGAAAGCTGGAACGTCTCCGCTAATGTCTACAAGCATTCGTAAATCGTTGTCTTCGGCGCGTATTGGAAATTTTCGGGCCGAACAACTTATTAAATCTCTGGATTATAGCCCGGGAATCTCCTTAAGACAAAATTTTCAATGGCTAAGTCACACATTGAAGAGACGTAAAGATAATTTGGGATACTAATTCCTTATGCACTCGGAGATTAGACGCCCGGGAATACTTGGAGTATACAAGCATCGAATAAAAATACTCAAAAGCGCTCTCTGGTGGTGCTCAAAATTAAAAATATGTAAAATAAAATGGATTCCTAGACCCCAAATACACATTTGACTACAGAAAACTTTTTTGGCCTTGTAAATGAAAGGTCTAAGGAGATTTTTGAAAAAAAAACTATTTTGAAAAATTTGCGACTCGAAATTTAATTTGGAACTATAGTTTCCTTGGGCAAAGTGGCTAAAAATGACCCAAAGAAGCAAAATCGGTGAGAGACCCAGATTGTGTTCCGGACCCACATAATTTGATCAATCCAAAAATTTATATATTACAGGTATAATTCAATTTTTAAATATTTTGAGAAAAATACTGTGAGATTCATTTTAGAGCCATAGTTACATAGGAAAAATGGCCTAAAATGTCCCGAAAAATCTAAACACAAAGAGCCTTTATACCGAAAAAAATGGATCCACCTCATATATACAGTCGATCGAAGTTCAAAAGCTGTAAAAGAACCTTCGCATACTTTGACTTTTCATGATAGTTGCAAACTTCACATCTACAGCCAATATACTCCGATTCGCTTACGGTCGTCCATGAAAAACCGTAACAAACCACTGCCAAAGGTTTTCGGTTTATGATTTATGCAACTATCGCCTGCAGTTGAATCAGTTTACGTCGAAATCCTTGAGAGCCGGCTCGAGCATGCTTCGTACACCAAAGCCAGCGCGTAAATTTCTCATTCTTCTCCAGAAGAATTTTTTATATATATTTTTATTTTTTTCGGTTTGGGTCGTGGGATCTGTGCATAAATGTCTTCGCCGACATTGTCGAGCCGCCACGGTTTCAAATTGTGCAATTTTTATGGGCGGCATTCATGAATAAAAGATTTCGTAAAACGGAGCCCCTCCCCAGACCTATAAACTCTACAACCTCTAGCCTCAGTGCGCGCCATTTTCTTTCAATTTATTATGCTTTTGGCCTTGCCAACTGCGTGCAAATAATAAGCAGCAAGTGCAGGAGCCGCAGCCACACCCAGCTTCAGATATACTATACCGAGAGTTACGGCTGCAGCTTTTTGGAGCTGCCCGCCGCGCCCCGGCACTCACACATGTGCTGCTTAAAGAGTGACACGTTGTTGTTGTTGTTGTCTGCTACGCCCACACAATTGTCGAGGACATGGAATTCGCCCCCGGAAAATTAGCAAAGCAAACAGTTTGCTGCAGTTTACTTGCCATTTAAGCGCCGCACTCGACAGCTGTGTTTTGTGAGTGCCACCTAAGCAACAACAACAACAACATCACCATTGAGAGGCGCAACAAACAACACAGCGGGAACAATCGGCTATGCAACAACGACAACAACGAGAACAACGTCAGCGCTGAGGTTGCATTTGGTTTGTTTGCTGTTTATTTTCCTTTGCTCGGCAGTTTGCCGCCATCTTGAGCACACAACGGTTCTTATACTTATTTATCATCATGCGGAAGGATGTCCGCGGATATGATGACGGCCACATTCCAAGCAGTGCTTTTAAGCTGATTATCAGCATATGGCTGATACTGAGGTATTCAGTATCTGGATAGTTGGGATCCAGTGAAAACATACTCGATCTCTTGGTCGGAACGCTGCATGGGTTCCTCACAAAGAGGTGTGTCACTGCGATCAGAAGATCTGGCATACCTCTTGGTTAAGAAAGCAAAACATTAAAAGAAAAACAAGTGGAAATAAAGCGCACGCAAAACAATCAATATTTTGGGCCTTGGCCGCAGCCTTAGTTCATTACACAGGTCAACATGGTTTAGTTGTAGGAAAGCAGAGGGCCATTTCCGAAGTAATTTGCTGTTTTGCAGTTTTCCCAGAGAGGAAAGATTGGATGCAAAGAATACCCTTAAAAGGGAACGAACTGACGATCTATACTAATGGTTCGAAGATGGATGAGGGCACTGGTGCAAGCATCGTCTCTGAAGCGCTTTCGACGAAGCTTTCATAGCGCCTCCTCGACTGGTGTAGCGTTTTTCAAGCGGAGATATACGCAGTCTGGCTAATTACGCTAAAAATGAGTATCTTACTATTTTTTACGATCAAACGGAAGCCATTTTTAAGTGTGACAATATGTCATTTTAAAAATTTGGCTTTTTGAATTTTATTGCTCAAAAAACCAAATTACATTTTGTTAGCATTAAAAAAAGTTTTGTAAATCCCTGGATCGTCATTGTTGTAGAGCGAGTGCTTATAATTTCCAAGGTTATACGAGGATAAACGTTTAAATCTATAATTATAATTTTGACTATAAGTGTTTAGAAAGAAACATGTTCCGCGCTTTTAATATGCTTACCGGAAGGGTTGTAAAGCTGTAAAGCATTATTCCTCAAAAAATGTTACTCGATTTTGTTTGTTAAAATCGTCTGTAATTAGGGTTTTGTTGCCTTGGCCCTGGTTGACGATAGTTGAAATTCCTTGGTCCATTATTATAAAAGCCGGTATTATTATAATTTTGTTGGTTAAAAGAATTTGAAGGTCCAGCATTGTAATTGCCATTATTATAATAGCCGGTATTATTATAATTTTGTTGGTTAAACGATGGTCTAGGATAGTTACCACTATAGTTACTATAGCCATTCCTTGAATACGATCCTAAAAAAATTAATATGTTTGTAATATGCTTGTACAATTTTGAATGTGGTATTATTGTAAAGACGTATTTATTTGTTGTATGTTATTCAATATTAAATAATTATAATAAAAATTTATAATTTATTATTATAAGTTTACTAACAATCAACAATCAAATCGCTCATTTTTTGTATAGTCATTAAGTACAGTCCTAACAACATACAAAAACTCAAAATATTGAAAAATTAAAAAAAAAAAAAAAGGTGTAAATGGAATGGAAATTTTCCGGAATCTTTTTTGTTACAATGACCATGTCTATTAGCTAACGTCTCAAATTAGACGATTGAACAGCCAAGACAAGAATCAAGGTTAAGGAATCAAATGCAATTTTTAAGTGCACGGAGTCACAAGAGCTCTACCTAAAAAGTAGTCTAGCCTGAGTGTGAATGTTTTTGTTGTGTGCTGACACCCAAATTTTACTGTCTGAGGGTAAAATACCGAGCTGCCAACTACTGAAATTGCAGTACTATACATGTGATATAAGGGGTCGTCGAGGTAAATCCGGAATATATTCGTGCGGGTCTCCTTTATTACAGCTAAGCACAAATCTGCAAAGATAGCGTTGCATTCCATGTTTAGGTGTTCCTTTTCAGTTATAGAGTAGACTTGATTGATAACGCGCAACGATGAGCCGAGAGCAGGACCGCAGGGCAGCGATACTGGAGTCACTACGCGCCGGGAAAATACCGAAGGAGATAATTCAATGGTTTGGATATAAAAAAACACAAGTTTATGAAATTAGCAAGAAGTTTCGAGATGCTGAAAAGAAAGACGAGGTTTCTTCAGAGCGAGCAAGCCACAATAAACGATCCGACCGAAAAAGAACTTCAGAATTTGTCGATGCATTGAAAAAGAAGATTGACGCCGATCCGGGATGCAGTATGAACAAGTTAGCTAAAGATATGGTCGTAGCGCGGTCAACAATCAGTCTGACGGTGCACGAAGATCTTGATTACAGATCTTATGTCCTCAGAAATCGTCAATTGTTGACTGACAAAAACAAAGAAGATCGAAGAGCTACATAAGTGTCAAGCACTCTTAAATGACATCAAGCACAAGAGCGCCGGCTACCTCAAGTTTTTTTCAGAAGAAAAAAATTTCATTCAAGATAAAATAGTAAATCCTCAGAATGATCGATGGATCTGCCAAGATCCTGAACAAGTGCCTACTGTCATGCACACGAAATTTCCTGCTTCAGTCATGGTTTTGGGTGTCTTAAGCAGTGATGGGGACGTCATGCCACCCCACTTTTTCGAGCAGGGGCTTCGGTTGAACGCCGCAGGATATATCGAAGTACTGAGATCAGTTGTGAAGCCTTGGATAGACCGAGTGACCGCTGGAAGAGAATACGTGTTTCAGCTGGACTCTGCACCAGCTCACAAGTTCAGAAAGACTCAGGCTTGGCTGTACGAGAATATGCATCACCACTTGTCCCCAGATTTGTGGCCAACGTCCAGCCCAGACTGCAATCCTCTGGCCTACTACGTGTGGGGCGTAGTTGAAGGAAAGGTGAACAAGACATCTCACAACACGAAGGACGCCCTGAAGGCCAAAATCATGGATATGATGACCAAGGTATGCAAGGTGTGAAAAATGGGACACAACGTTGATTTTTCGAGACGAAAGGTACAGGATATTACACTATCACGATATTTTTATGGAATGTATATACCGTTTAAAAACAAAATCAGTTGTATGCATATGTCATGAATGTTTTATGAATACAAAAAAGTCTTACCTTGCATTTGGGGATTATTGTAATTATTGTTATATCCAGGATTTCTTATATTCGATGTAACAAACCTCTGCGAAGAAGCAGGAAGATAGCCTCTAGGCACATTTGGATTAAACCCTAAAAAGGAATATATAATAATTGGTATTTTTTGTTTATCAAAATTTGTAATCTCTAGATGAATTTAATCTTATTTCTATAATTTAAACAGTCACAATCTTCAGTCAAACACATAATTATGAAAAGTGTTGAATTGATACTTTCTCTCTGTGTAAGGATTTAACGCATTCACTGAGATGAGTTATTTTTATTATAAAGATTTTTGATTCACACTTACCAATAACTGGTCTATAATGATCTGAATTATTTTCTGCAGACAAAACCTTTGGGGGATCAACTGCGTTAGGCAGCCTTTCTGCCGGAAAAACATAGTTTTCATCATATTCTGGGTTTTTAAATGCTGTGGTTACAACTTTGTTGTCACAGACATCAGGCAATCCGGCGATAGGGCTTTCAAGACATCTGAAATAAATCAGAGATAGTTTGAAAAAAATTTAAAATAATAACCAAAACATTTCTTAAAAATAAACTATCGGAGGTGCCACAGAAATCTTTAAAGATTTTGGCAACGGTTTGAAACCAAATCTTTAAAAAAAAAACCCGTAAGTGCCACAGAAATGTCAAAAATTTCTTTTTTTGAACAATTAATTTCGAATGTTGCTATTGTCCAAAAATTATTTTAAAGCATTTAGATTCTTATCAAATACATGTTAATTAACAATGATGCAATAAAGTTTATTCTTTATTTAATTAATCGCTAATTATCAGCATAGTTTGCATCATTTTGCTTTTCATTTGTACTGAATCAAATTGTCAGGATATATTTACGATTTTTAAGAATTATATTCAGATAGTAAGGAAACTTTTTAAGCCACAATTTATTTGATTAGAAATAAGTTTTTAAAGTTTTTGTAGAAAAATATAGTCAAACACAGACAGTAAGGTTGTTAAACTTTTTACCTAATGGGAATAAAACTTATGTGGGTACTTACTCATTTAAAGACGTGTTGATATCAGATTTCGATATGATTCCACGCATTCCATTTAATGATACTGAACATTGGTCTACATCACTATTTGATTTATAAAGCTTTTGAACAGCCTTAAAATGTGAACTGAGCTTTCCTATGTATAGATGGCAGTCTCCCTGCTTATTACGTTTAACTAGAAAAAAAAATAGATTTTTTAAGGAATTATAAAATACAAATTAATTTTTTTAAGAATTTAGTTTTGCAAATAACTATTTCTCGTGCTGGGTATATTTGTAAGCTACGAGGGTGGATTGATAAGTTTCCGGCCTGACCAAGAGATGGCGCCACGAGGCCTACCTTGAGGTGGCGTTCTATAGTACCATCCTTAGATAGCTTGTAGCTATAGTTTCAGCCCGATCGCCATGTTAATTTAGATTTGAGAGCACACTGAACAAGATGCCTCTGTGTTTTTCTTGAAAATGGAAAAGCTGGAAAATCGTGCTGTCATCAAATACTTCTAATTGAAAGGGTTAAAGCCGAAGAAAATTAAGAATGAGATGGACTCAACACTGGGGACATCCCCATTATATTAAACCATTAAGCAGTGGGTTTCCGAATTTAAAAGGTCGTGTGAGCACCTCTGATGAGCCTCGCTCAGGACGCCCTGTTGAGGTCACAACTCCAGATATGATCGAAAAAATCCATCAAATAGTGCTGGAAGACCGCAGATTAAAAGTGCGTGAGATAGCTGAGACTAGTAAGATGTCATATGAACGTGTGCAAAATATTTTGACCCACATTTGCATATGGAAAAGCTCTGCGCAAGATGGGTGCCGCGTTTGCTAACAGTCGACCAAAAATTGATTCGAAAAACATTTCTACCGCCAATTTGACGTTATATAAGCGTAATCCAAGCGAATTTTTGCGTCGATTCATAACCGTTGACGAAACTTGGGTCCACCACTACACTCCTGAAACCAAAGAACAGTCTAAACAGTGGATTGGACCAGGGGAACCAACTCCAAAGAAGGCTACTGTTTTTTGGGATGCAAGAGGTATTATATACATTGATTACCTTGAAAAGGGTAAAACTATCACTGGTCAATACTACGTAGACTTATCGCAACGTTTAAGCCACGAGGTGAAAATTAAACGACCTCATCTGGCGAAGAAAAGAATCTTGTTTCATCACGATAACGCACCAGCGCACAAGTCAATCGTTGCGATGGCTAAAATCAACGATCTGAAGTTTGAATTGATGCCGCACCCTCCCTACTTTCCAGACCTAGCCCCGAGTGACTATTATCTGTTGCCAAACCTCAAAAAATGGCTTGTCGGTAAGAGATTTGCGGACAATAAAGAAGTAATCGAAGCTGTGAAATGGGTATTTTGAGGAGCTTGACGAATCAGTCTATAGAGATGGCATTACTAGACTAGAACACCGCTATAAGAAATGTATCAGCCTTGGAGGAGATTATGTTGAGAAATAAAAAAAAAATCTTAAAAACGTTGTTTTTCTTGGTCAGGCCGGAAACTTATCAATCCACCCTCGTATATACATATTGTACGTACCTTCTTCAGTTGTTAGTTTACTATAAAATGGTATTAGGGCTTTGAATAGTCGTTTTTCGTCTACAAATGGTAACAGTGCAACACCTTGCCATGCAAACTTTTTTCCGTTAAGATCAATTTTAAAATCTTCCGGATAGAAATCTATTATAGTTGAATCCTGAAAAATGAAATGCATATATTCTATGAAAATATAACTAAAAATATATCTTAGAAGTTTTTAAAAAGCATAATTCGAGCATCACAGCATAATTTAAATCATTGGGTAAAGAATTTAAAATTACTTACTGGGTTAGACATAAGCTCTGCCCAAGGTTTTGGAACATGTGAACTACTAGCTGCAGGAAATACAGCCATTAGTTGTTCCAATGGATTAAACTGAAAATTACATATATATATAATTAAATATAACAAAGCATAATCTTTTCAAATAGAGGAACGTACCGGCTTTGTACCCTTTTCAAAATTTGTTGACAGACCCTCTATATTTATAAAGTCCGAGGCAAAAGGCGCGTAATGGTATGGGAAATACCAATTCCAAGAAGCGCATCCTTGATAATAATATTTCAAAACCCAACAAAGCCCTCTGACATACTGCAATGCAACAGCATAACGAAAATTTAGATTTTCAGAGCTAACATCAAATTTGGATTCATAGTATCTGTCTTTAAAGCCATTCTCCCAAAGACGCACTTCATCTGCATTTTCTTCTCTTATGTCATTTGAACCAAATCTAATGGAAGCTGCTTCTTCTCTATAGTTTCTTATACGATTCATTTGGATAGCATTTGGACCAACGGCTGCTGGAGCAAATGTTGATCCCTCTAAAGCGTATGCTTCATCCGGTCGCTTTTTTGTTTTTGCTTTTCTCTCGCCTTAAATTGTTGTTCTTTCCTCTGCCTATCTTTGAATATTTGATCTTCAGCCTTACCCAAATCCGTCATAATTAGTTGAACCCTCTGTAAGTTCACATCTCCAGAATTGGTGAGATATCCTTTTGTTTTGTACACACATTTCTTATATAACTCGATTAGGCGATCCACTGCATCTTCTCGAATTTCTAAGCTTGGTAAATGTGGTAGAAAATCATTTCCAACAAAGAAGCACATGAAAATCCAATCATCCAACGCTCGTTCAAATTCATAGTTGAAGGGTAAATTAGGCATTTCAAGTGTTTTTTTCAGATATTCCCGTAAAACACTTAATCTTACAAATATAAACTTTACTTCTGCTCCTATGGGAATATTGGGCTTAAAATTTGAATTACTGGGTTTGACCGCATTAAGACCCACGCATTTATCTAATTCGTGACCAAATTGATTACATATATCGCAAGGTCTAGGCTTGTTTGTTAGAAATTCCTCTCGGATAATTGTAAAATTAGGTTCGTGCGTTGCCAAGCCAAGCATAATGAGGTCTGCGTCAGCTCCACAAAGAACATGTTGCGTGTTAGGGTCATGATCCGGCTGTGATCGCTGTTTTCGAATATAATCCATTATTTTATGTTCTCCTTCTCCAGGTACATTGGCGTCCGACAAAATAACTTTTATATATTTCCATGCTGGATTGTTGTTAAGGCGGTCATGTATATAATAATGCAAACACTTGCTGAGCCGATCCATGAACGGTGTCCCAGGAGTTATACAGTTTGAATCAAAATGTTCAGCCTTTTCTTTTTCCGGCGGAAGTTTGCGACCTAATGATAAAAGAAAAATAATAATTTACTATAATCTAAATATTTAAGTAAGCGAGATATTTATACGTTTTTAACAAGGACGGATTAAAAAATCGTAAAACGTTGACAATTTGAAAAGTCGTTAAGTTTCATCTTTAAAATAATGCTGCGTTTTAGACAACCATCAGTTTAAATATTTAAGAATTTACATTTTTTGATCAATAGAACCTCAACTCTTATGGAATAAAAAATATCTGGTATTTAAAAAGGTACCAACTTCTTCAACTGCCCTGTACTTGCTGACGAACATGCTCTTAATTTTGTTAAAAAATGGACGAAAAATATCATTTGCAATTAATTTACAAATAGATTTCAAAGGACATTTTCTTATACCAAAGCGCGTTGCCCAAGTATATAAGTATAATTTTTTGGGTTTCGAAAGTGCTACATAACAACCATATGGAATCTATATATCGGGGCTATATCGAAAAAATAAACAAACTTAGTTCCTGTGACATTAAGTACTTGAATAGAAAAGTTATATCTTATCATCATTCCCACTACTCAACACATAACACATTCACTCATATAGATTTATCCATTTGTTCACCTCAACTGGTTCCTTTTAGCAAATGGGAAATCCTAGACGACCTATATGGTAGCGATCACTTCCCAATAGTAATATCATTCTTCCCCTTTTCATCTACCCATAGCAATAGTAGACCACATTTTAGAATAAAACATGCGAACTGGGACTGTTTTGCTAGCATCTCAAATACAATTAATACAAAAATTGCATTCTCTACAAACATAAACAAAGAATCAGCCAATATTAACATAATAATACTCCAAAGTGCTCACAAGAGCATACCTCAAACATCACCCAACTCAAATATCCATTGGGTTCCATGGTGGTCTAAAAAACTTACAGAGCTCCGAGCTATCAAATTTAAAGCACTTAAAACACTCAAGCCAAACATTACACAAACAAATATTATCAACTACAAAACGGGCGAACGCATTATTTCGCCGTGAACTTAAACATTCTAAAAGGGAAGCTACTGCTTCTTTTACATCTGAAATTCAACCTAACACCCCAACAGCCAAAATATGGACAAATATCCGACGCTTTTGCGGGTTAAGCCCGTTAAAAACATACATTGCATTCTCTCCAACAACCAAAACATCACAAACAAAAACACAATGGCAAATTCTTTCGCTCAGAACTGGTCGAACTTATCCCAAGACAAACACTTTGACCAAGAATTTATTAACAGCAAATACTCGCAAAACCGACACTACTACGTACCCATACCAACAGCAGTTGAAATAGACCAAGATATCACCCTCATTGAACTTAATTCAGCACTTCGATCACTAAAGGGTTCAACACCGGGCTTAAATAGAATATCATATCCCATGATAAAGAATTGCCCTCTTTCAGTAAAACTAAGAATTCTAAAATCATTTAACAATATATTCAACCACATTATACCTCAAACTTACAAAACAAGTCTCATCATACCTACATATACTAAATCCAAAAACTAATAAGACTGACATAAATTCATACCGTCCCATATCACTTAATTGTTGCTTAGCAAAAACACTGGATAAAATAATATCAAAAAAAACTATGGTGGTTTGTTACGACCAACAATTTGCTTCATCCAAACCAATTTGGATTCAAGTGAGGTAAATCAGTATCAGAGGGCCTGCTCTATGCAGAACTTCTAATAACCAAATCACTTTCAGCAAAAAAGCACACCTCTATCATCTCTCTTGACTTTTCAAAAGCTTTCGACAGAGTGGGTGTTCATTAGACCAACTAAAAGCCTGGAAAATAGGACCCAAAATAATAAATTACATCAAAAATTTCATGTCAAATAGAAAAATAGTAGTACGAGTGGGCAATCATACATCCAATAATTACCCTCTACACAATGGCATTCCACAGGGCTCTCCTATATCCGTCATAATTTTCCTTATAGCATATAATAAATTAGCAAACATAATAAACCTGCAAAAAGAACTAACCTTCAGTGCTTATGCAGACGATTTCCTTTTGATCATCAACCTCAATAAACATAAACAAATAAACTATAATCTTGATCGCCTTTTCGAAAATATACAAGCTTGGGGTGCTTACTCTGGATCATCACTTTCTCTTCAAAAATGTCGACACCTACACATTTGTCGCAAACATAATTGTATGTGTGAAATATCGTGTAACAACATTCAAATACCAACAGTTTCATCTGTAAAGTCCTTGGCCTAACAATAAACAATAGATACAAATGGAACTCTCATATAAACACAATCATACCCTCACTAATTAAATCTTTAGATGTTATTAAATGCCTATCAAGCACCAAATTCAACTGCAATACAAGCACACTTATAACAATAACTAAATCAATATTAATTTCTAAAATTGACTATGCACTATATATATACGGATATTCACCAAAATCACATTTAGATAAATTACGAACAATCTTCAATGCAGCAATACGCCTCTCCTTAGGAGCTTTTCGTTCTACACCCATTCAAAATATGCTTCAGGAATCCAATATACCAACCATTGAATTCAAAAGGGACTATCTCACATCAAAATTGTACAAAACTTTACTTAACTCCAGAGATACTCCAATATATAAACACATTAAACAAAACAAGTTCCTTAGAAACACCAAATGCACTTCAACCATAGCCAAACTAATAGCCCACTTTAGGCCACACGCATGCACAATATCTTGACCCAACTAAAATCCCAACCTGTCCCGCATGACAGTCAAACACCGACATCACAATAAACCATATCCTATTATCGTGTCCCTTTCTCAAAAGATCTAACCTATACAATTTAATCTAATAATAATATAATATAAAATAAATACTGTAAGATTATAACCATTAAAATTATATACACAAATTACATGTTAATATTATATGTAGTGCCCAAGGCCTTTTGCTGCCAGTGCCTAGAATTTAGTTAAGTTAGTTTTTTAAATTTACTTAACTGTATTAAATAAATAAATAAATAATCTTATCATCATTGAGATGTAAGACCAGACAGGCCGGCGGATATGTGTATATCGGCAGGTGGACTGTCATAAATACAAAAAACTTCGAGAATCTGCGACGTATATATTTAACATACATTTTTGGAACAATTAATATTGTTTTGCTGAATTTGACTTTTTGAATATAGAACTAGTTGTATGTGATACTACGTGACTTAATGTAATAAGTATATTAAGTTTGTGCAAATGTTGTAAGAGTAGCGTAAACAACGAAACCTCTTTTCGATTGCGCCTGTAATTGTAACCCAGATATTCTTACCTTGACTTAGAAGTTCACTACGAATGCGTTCTATTTCCAACCTTTTTTCAGTGGCTTCTTTGGCAGCCCGAAAGCGTCGTGAACGCTGCTGATTCATTTTGGCCCTTGGCGCAACTCCATCGATAGCCATATAGAGCAACTTTCTGTCGCACAATACCAAACAACCTATCAATGCAGTCAAATATAGCCACCATCATTTCGTCTTCATTTTTGGGCGCTGGTTTATCCTCAGGATGTGTACAAGGATGTATAATGCCGTTCATGTCAAGATACAAATTATCAAATTCTATTCCATTAGATTAGGCAGTGTACCGTCCTCATAAATGTTTTTACCCGTGTCGGGCTGTACTTGCTGTGAAAATTTCTACGTTTAAAACTGGTACTTGGTACTTAGGTGGCAACATATCTACCTTATTTTCGTTGCATTCAATTATTATATTCGGATATTTATTACTTAGCCATCGAAAAAATGCCGGTACTCCCATCTTAATTTTTATTTTTCTTATGCAGCACACAAATAAAAATCATGCAACCACGCTGAAATATAATCCATTACTATCGGATATCGACAGACCGGCTTGACTGTGTATCGAAAAATATCGATTGTCTTTGCTCAAAACAAGGCTACATTACACGACATGCCGTAAAATAACTACTCTTATTGAGTTCATTTTATACTCGATAATGCTGCGAAATGTGCAATTGGATTTTTAGGTAAAGCGAGCCCATTAAATGATGATTTAGTTTTCGAATCGATTTCATTCAGACCAAACACAGCTGTTTTGCTTATGTTTGTTTATCTAGCGCAAAGTTTAAATGTCAGCGGCAACATACAGGAGCCGTCTTTTAAAAATGGAGACGTAGTAAAATATTAAACTGCTTGTAGTTTTTAGTTTTATAAGTATAATTTATAATTTATAATATACAAATTTTCGACAACTTTAAAAGTGTTTATTTCATTTAAGTCAACAAAATTTTTTGCGCAACATTTTCAAAGTGCTTTCAGTTACTTCTCGACTATATCTGCCTTTATTCTTATGCTTTTTTCCCCATTAGCATTTCATAATTGTTATAGGTCTTGTTACACTGAGCACATCTGAGAGGAACGCAAGGGATTTTTGCGGATGTGAAAAACTTGTTCAAATAGAGCACAATCTAGCATTTTGCATTCTGTCAAATTGACAGTCTGCAAAGCAAAAGCAGAAAATTGTGCGCAATTTTATTAAAATATAAATAGCATATAAACAAATGTAAAATATGGATTATAAACAATATTTTATGTATCGCTCAACAACACCACAAGTTACTCAGAAATGTAACTATGCTATTAAGTAATGACGACGACGATGACGAGCTGATGGACTTGCTGATGGACGAGCTAGACAATGCATCAAATATGTAAGTGCAGCGCCCGCGAACCATTTGGATGGTTGTAAGTTGTGTGGTTAAAATGAAATGAAAATAAAAATTCACAAATTTAAAATGTAAAAGGTTATGGCAATTTTTGGGAAAAAGACGTATCTGAAAATAGCGACGAATTTGTTAAGGAGAACTTCCGGATGGAGCGAAATGTGTTTTCAATACTAGTGGATAGGCTGCAACTGTTGAATAAAAAGGATACCAATTGGCAGAGTGCAATTCCCCTTGAGAAGCGGATTGCCATTGCATTATATACCCTAGGCTCCGCTTCTGAGTACAGGGCAATAGGACGACTATTTGGAGTTTTGCCAAGCAGTGTGTGCAATATTCTGCACGAATTTTGCAGGGCAGTGGTAATGGTGTTTGCAGAGAAGTACATGCCATCGAGCTATGTCACAAGTGAAAAAATTGATGAGTCTGTGCAGGGGTTCGAGTCGCTTGGCTTCCCGCAGTGTTTTGGTGCAATTGGTGAGTAAATGACAGTAAATTCATTATTTTAATTGTTTATATTTAATTGCATAAGCTACTTGTTTATTAAGATGGGTGCCACATTGAAGTGAGACCACCAGCAGCAGAAGATGTTGACCACTACAACTACAAAGGCTGGCACTCAATTGTTTTGCTTGCCTTAGTTGATTACCGGTAAGTTATTATTATATCAATACTAGCCGGCTTCCGGCACGCTCGCTTCGCTCGCTCGTCTAGAAACACGTTGACTATTTTCTAGATGAACTGCTAAATGGACAACGGTTGGGTGTTGTTCGTGAATTTGGAATGAGAAACTTACTCGTTACTGCTAATGCAACGTCCTATTTGATATTGTGAAATTTCGTCATCATCCCCATATCGCTTCCCTTATTGACGTATTTGCAGATATATTTGATTGATTTTACTGAATTGCAATACTCGACGTTAATGTGGTCTTTATACGTTTTTGATAATAATGGCGAAAATGGAACACCCCAACGATTGTCAATTTCAATTTCTTGATTTTGCACTTTGATTGTGGTTGATCTGCCATTGTCTTCTGTTGATCTACGGCGATATAATGGGTATCCATCGTTGCCCGTTACAGTGTCCGAAGTCAATGCCCTTGGATATCTTTTGGAGCATTTGCCGTCGATCATGCATGGTGAAGTTGGGTTGAGCACACCATATGGTCCGTGGATCATATTCTTTGTGATAACCTCGAACAATTCTGGATCATTTGTTTGAACTGGGATTTCCGCCGATATCACATCATCAATTTCATGCAGTAGTATTTTCTGAACCAACCAAATCAAAATGTGCGCATGAGGTAATCCTCTCTTCTGCCATTCTACCGAATACATCCAGCATCGAACCTCTCCGAATACACTGCTTTTGATAATAAGAAGGCCTGCTGTTTCATTGGGAAATTTCAGTGCTTGGCACTGATCACATACCTTGTTCATTGTTCCAATTACAACAGATTGATGCGAGCTATAATCGGTCGTATTGTTATATTCGAATGCAGCTATGTGCAGATTGGATGCATTGCGCATTTGCCTGAATGTTCTTTGGATTAAATTCTGTTCTGCATGGATTTCATCTGATTGATTCTGATAATCCCGATTTCGTCTCATTCTCATTCCAGCATTCGTATTGCATTCATCTCGTTCTTCTGTTTTATGAGCAGAACGTGATCTTGCTTCTCTTTATCGATTCAACTCATTCCTTTGTGAACGTTGGTTCTCAGCTTCAGCTGTTCTTTGGGATGATTGCAATTGAGTTCTACGCGAACGTCTACCAATGTTACGTTTTTTTTGGCGGCATTATGTGCAAATATTGATCTGATCATATGTATTTTACACAGAAATCAAAACATGAATCGTTAATAATTTTTTTGTTTCCTTTCGACAAAAACTATTAACTAAAAAATATTAGTTAATTTGACAATGTACACAATGCCAACCTAAATTAAAAAAAAAAATTGTATTGGAAAATCAAATTGTCCTTTTTAGTATTTTCGTCTCAATTTTGTTATATTTTCTCAACCTTAAACAATCCTTGGACTTCCACGAACATTTCAAGACCAAAATTAGCCAAATCGGTTCAGCCGTTCGAGAGTCCATAAGCTTCAAAGGAATATAACATTGTGGCACGAGAATTTTATATATAAGTTTATCTATGCCCGATTAATCAAAATAAATTTGCAGGTATAGGATTACTTACGTAAACATTGGATCCCCAGGTCGATGCAACGATTCCCTAGTCTACCGTACATCTTCACTTTGCAAGGCACTTGAAACTACGCCGCTGCTAGAGCAGGGGGCAAAAGAAATATGCGGTGTCAAAGTTCCAGTTTTGTTGATTGCGGAGGTTTTCAAGAAATATGATGAAGCCGTATCCGTTTGCAACAACATCGTCACCAAACCAGCAGAATTTTAACTACCGTTTGTCCAAGGCCAGACGAGTAGTTGAAAATGCATTTGGCCATTTGAAAGCCAGGTTTTGGCGCATTGGCAAAGGACTGGATTCACATCCCAAAAATAACAAAATGATTGTTTTTTGCTGCTGCATTTTGCACAATATACTCAATGAACACAATTTTAATGAAGTAAGTTCTGTTTAGTGTGTAGTGATTTTCTTTTTATATATGTTGTATCATAATCTTTAATGACAATAAAATCTTTTAAATTGTATACATATGTTGTACATATTTAATTTATTAATAATAATAACAACTATTATTTATTTATTTTATTCAATTTTCAGTCTTTTCATTAATAAACTTAATTACTACTTACAAACTAACTTAATTCTAATACAACATTTAATTCCATTTTTATTCTTTTAAGTACTTAATAAACTAAATACTAAGGAAATTTAATTTCTTTTTATCGCATCCAAAAGTTCCCTATAGAAGGCCTTCTGCTCTGCGGCCATATTCCGCATTATAGCCGTTTGCTCGCGATGGAATTCGCTTGATATTCCCGTCTTTGCCGCTTTGAAGGTGGCCCTGACTCGGTCGGTATGTCGCTCGACACGTCAGGATCACCAACCACGCAATCAGCAGCTGCTTCAGCATCTGCAATATAAATAAAATAAGGCTTTTAATTGTATTTTATTAAGTTCTAAATACTCACTTATATTGTCCAAATTAAATTGGTTGAAATTGGTTACTCGGAATGATCCGAGTATTTCATGGACCTTGTCGTAATGGCACCAGTTTGAACTTGTCCCACCAGATGGGCCTACTTTTTGTTTTTCCAAACTGAAATTATTGTTTTATAATTATTATTGTCACCATAAATAGTAAATGCTGTGTTTTACTTACCTATACTTCCGTGTTAAGTTGTCTATTTTGGTCCGGACATCGGACCAAGTGCCTGCAAGTCCTGATTTCTCCAACATATCCGCCATTTCTTTGTAGACATGGCTATTTTTCCGAACACCTCTTATATCTGCAATCTTTTCAGACCACAGATCTAAGAGCAGCCTTTCTGAATCCTCAGTCCAACGCACCCTAAAATTTGTAGCTTTTTTGTAAGCTGCTGCTGCAATTAACAAATATTTTAATACAATTTTTGTTAATATTAAACAATTTCATTTTATACTTACATGTGGTAGATGTTTGCTGCATTTTTTGTTTTGTTTTTGTATTTCGAATTTAAAAGTTGCCACTCTTTTCGGAGCGATAACAAAAATTCAGAGCTGCACAGAAAATAATCGAACAATTTCTCATCGGGACGCAATAAGATAAACATGCGCAACATATTCGGCAAAATATGTTAAATGGTAAATGTGCCCCAGTGTGAAAAGGCTATAAGAAATGACCAAAACAATTGTGAAATGCTTATGGAGAAATAACAATAACAATTCAATAAAGGGGAATATAGCAGAGAAGTAACTGAAGGTGACCCCGAAACTGCCGCTCAAAATAGTTTGTTGACTAAAATAAAATAAACACAGAGTTGGCGAAAATTTGTATGTTATACTTACATATATAAAGGAAACTATTGATACGAAGTTTATGTAGATTATATCTGTGCAAATGCTAGAGATTTCAATCTAAAAGATTAAAAATGCAATAAAAAATAAACTTGTACAATATATATGCAGCTTTTCAAGAAAGTGTTTTTACAAGGGGAAAAAAATCAAATTTTATGTTATATTATTATTAAAAATATACAAATTTATTTCTTAATATTAAAAAGAGGATTTAGTTTTTCATCATAGAAAATTGTGGCCATTATTTCATATTGGTTCCATTACTAAAATTATTTATCTAATTCATACACTGCTTTTAGTTTAGTTTTATAAAAAGTAAATGAGCCGATGTTTTGCCGTCGGCTTTTTGCTTTGGTGTCACGCACGTAGCTGACATAGAATAAAAGTAGCGCTTGCCAGCGACTTGTTACCAATTTTTACTTGGCAGATGATTTTTCTGTCAATAATTGTTATTCAAAAATATAAATTTAATTTAATTAGAAAAAAATATGCGAAAATCACACCAACCCCTAGTTGAATTTGGCAAAACATAATGCGTGGACTCAAAGGAAAAACAAAATCGAATGCAAGCATTGCAGTCGGTTTTTTTTTTTGTTTTTATGCAGTATGAAATTAAATATTTGAAAACATTAGTGTGATTGATTACTTTTATCAAAAAACAATATATTTTGCAAGCAGTTTAAAATAAAAAAAAAATTCATTTTATTTTTTTAGCTTTGTTGAACCAAATCAGTTGCAGATCTCTCGACTTAATTTAAAAAAAAATTAAGTTAGTAATAATATTTTAACTTTAATGGTTCTTCTCAACAAAAGCAGCCACAATAAAAAAAAGTATTATTTTCATTTGAATTGTCATAGAAAATGATTTAAGGTTATAAATTACAAGCTAATTGCAATCGATATCAAGAAAGAAGTGAAAATTATGATTAATAAATAGATTAAATTTGCATCTTAGTTCAGCACGTGTTAGTCAAGGCCGTCAGCACAAAGGCAATGTAAACCAGTGTTCGACACTGGATAAATCTTAAATCGTCCATTGAAGCAGGGCTGCCAGTAAAAGTTATGGCAGTATAGCCATCTGGGGGACGGAATATAGCCAAAAGTAGCCAACTTCCTATATAAAATAGCTAAAAGTAAAAAAAAAAAAAAAAAAAAAGGTCTGCACCTCTCCCCTCTCGCAAAATGCTAGAGTAGAGTAGAGTAGAGTAGAGAAGAGAGACCACTGAACTGACATCATATGTATGTACTACAGTACATATGTATATGATGTATATTTTTGTATATATGAGAAGAGAGTTGATAAGTGACGAAACGCGCGGGAAATCAGAATAATAGCCAAAAAGTAGCCAAGATTTTGAGAAAATAGCCAATAAAATAGCCATAGCCAAAATGATATTTTTTCTAGCCACAGCTGATCAAATATAGCCACTTTGGCTATAAATAGCCACTACTGGCAGGCCTGCATTGAAGCGTGCTTTCGACATATGTATGTACATATGTACGTAACAAAACCCATTAGCAGGTTTGTTGCACTGAATTTTTCTGCGACTACTCATAATTGAATGACAATTATTAAATTAATTATATGCACTATTATGTCGAAAAACTCCAATCCCAACTCTGATTCAAAATATTTTAGCTGCTGGAATGTAGTCTGGAATAGTTCCATTAGAATGGTGTGTATGCTTGCAATCTCTTTTACTCCTTCATGCATCAAAGGGGCTTTTTTCCTTGTTCATATAGCGTACACTAGCATACTCTATATCGTATGCACATACGCCGATCAACATTAATAAGCTCTGTTGCTATGCAGCTGATTTTGATGTAGGTAAATATAAAAGTCTAATATTGTCAACGTAAGCACCATTATAAAGAAAAAATACTATATTTATTTGGGAAAATCATAATTTTTCTTGTACTCTTCATGATGGATTCAGCTTGTGGTGTTCAATGGGCAGCTCGAATTCTTCGGAAAGTTGCTTATTTGAAAGCTACTAACATCTTCTTTCAAAAAAAATAATTATAGAAGAGTGAACCACTTTTCAAAGGTTAAATGCAGTTAAAAGAGACGAAAAAAAAAATTGCCCAAAAAAAATTGTTTTTTCTAATTTTATTAAAAATGCAATAAGTCGGTCATCTTTTATCATAAAAAGATAAAATTATATAGAAATCACATTTACATATCATGACCAATAACCTAAAATAATAAAATTTTCAGGTGTCTAAGACTTTTTCTAAAATAAATGGCTTTTTTTGTAGAAAAAGTCACCAAAATGCTGTGTTTTTTGGCATTTCGGGCACACAGTTTCGGCTGTAGTTTTTTCTTTAGACAACCGGTTTTTATGATTTGGGACATTATGGAAAGGTACTCTATTCTACTTTACTTATTCTACAAAAAAAAAACAAAAAAATTCGAATCAGTACAGATTTTATGATATCGTATGTGAAACCGTTTTTGAAAAAGGTCCTTTTTCACTAAAATAGTCCTAGAAAAAAAACAGGGTATAATAGGATAATAAAAAATACGGATTTTGAATGCTGAAACATTGCCCTAACATAAAATATAAGTCTCATCTCTGGAGATTTTTCATCGTCGACTAGTGTAACAAATCAACCAAAAAGAAATAAATGCATTGTAATATAAATACTTGCAGCATATTCAAATTGCAAATTAAAACCCAACCGATTTACAAGGCAAATCTGCAGCAAACATAAATTCACAAATTAACTTTACCAGCAAAAGCAATGTAAGACGGATCCAAACACAAAATGCCGCAAAGAAATGAACATTGTTGGTGTTTATTTCGTTTGTTTCACTTTGAATTGTGTTTGCGAGCCAATCCCAAAACGAAATCTTTTCGGAGCTTTTTCTTAAGAGCGAATTGTTCCCTCTATACAATTTAGTTCTCTCTGATTTCGGTTTTCGGTTGAGTGTTTTCAGCTGAGCTGTTCTTTTTACGCTCTTTCCAGTCGGCAAAATATTTTTTTTTATTTATTTTTTACTTTTTTTGGCTTATAACAAAATGAATTTAATAATTTAATGAGCTTTAACAGTTACATAAGCACTATGTATAAGATTAAAATTGAAGAATTTCTAATCTTTCTTGTTCTTCTTCTTTTTGCCCTTAGCTCCCTTTTCTGCCAATCGTTGTCTTTTGTTCCTAGCCATTCGCCATTTGCGCCAATAAACTTGAATTTTTTTAGCCGCACGATTCAATTTAAACAAAGTAATACGATCCTGTTTCGCTTTTTGTGCCTCTCGTTCGGGTTCTACCACAAGTTTGTTGTAAATAGCCGCCACTTTGTAATAATGAGTATTCATGTACTCGGTCAATTCTTTTTTTGCTTTTTCGTGCTTTTTTTGAACTTCCACTTTTTTATTAAACAGATCCAACATTACCGAATCGTATTTCTTTTTGGCTGCTATCAGCTGCAGTTCCTGCTTATTTCTGTAATGAAGTTAAAGAAATACATAAAAAATTCAATTCGTTGAGGTTATACGAGACTGGAATACAAACTTTTCAGCCTTGACTACATTTTGCAGTTCCCCAAGTTTTGTACGAAATTGTTTATGAATTTCTCGAACAGCTTCCACATCGGCACGCCAAGCTTTAAGTATTACCTGATTGTTTCTGATATCAACTATTTTCTTTGCTTTGCCTTCGACGCTGTTTAGAAGTGAAATTTCGAAATTTTTATCGAAAAATTGTATATTGACTATACTTACAGTTCTGTTTCGGTCATTTGAGTATTTTTTGCATGTTCGTCTTTCAATTCATTGGTAGCTTCAATTAAAACGACACTACGAGCGGCATTTCTCCAACGTTGACGTAAAAATCTTCGGCACATCATTTCCTGCAGAGATCTTATTTTTCTGGTTATTTCTTGAGTTTCTCTTACTTTGACTAACGCTGTGTGTTCTTCATGAGCATTATCTTTTGGTTTTGTATTTAAATGCAGCATTGCAGTTTGATTCAGCATTTTGAACATATACCGAATATCGCGATCATTTTTGTTGAGTCTTATAGAAAATTTTGGAAACAGATGGTATAGTTTATAGTTTTGATGAAAATAATCAATTAGGTCGATTTTCTTTTTATCCAGTAATGGCGGTATATGAAAAGCAGATGTGGCATGATTTTTATATTCATTCACCAATTGAATTGCGTGCTCATATGGTGTGTTTTTAAGTACTTTCTCCACGATTTCCGGATGCTTTAGCAAAATTGGCAGTATAAGTGCCATATTTGAACGATCCTCTGCTTCATCCATAACACGCTCGACAAAATGCAATGTATCAGCGCGATTCTCCAGAAAATCTAAGGATAAATATAAGCATTGTTGTCCTGCGTGGAACACCAAGAGAAAACTAATAATCTTACAAATTGTGTCCCTTCTGGCTGGCTTATTTAAAATTATCCGCTCAAACTCAAGAGTAAAATCCGGCAATTGTATTGTACTTGTGTAGCTCTGCTTAACATCGTCATGGCTACGAGGCTTTCGATATTTTCGTGTTTTTTCAGTTTCGGTCTTAGAAGTCATTTTTATAGTTTTATAGGATATTTGAAAAGTTACTTATTGTATAAAATATATTTTTATTATGCCAGTGACTATTTGTATTTGACACTTATGTAGTTGACTTTGAAGGCGAAACTTATTTGATCAAGAATCGTTAAACCAAAATATACATAGTACAAGCTGCCGAAATGCTTAAAAAATAAGCATGGTATGGTCAATTGTCAAAATAGTAGATCAAACTTATTCTTTTGATTTTCATATTTAGCAAGACTTGACCGCGCCAAGGTCACAAAAATGAGGCACCCAGCACTTTGAGGCGGCACCACCAAACTCTGCCTTTGACATCTGTGACAGCGGTCAACTAAGCTCGAAATTTCTTTTCGAATAGGCTTTTTAGCGCTCCAGTCTTCCACACTCTATATTTCATTCTCTTTGCATGCTAACGTTAGCTGAACGAATTTTTGAGTTTGTACGATGATGAAGATGATGCTCTATCGGTTCAATTAAAGCATATCTGTCTGTTTTTAGCTA
>JBAMAX010000240.1:0-85129 GCA_037043745.1 Chymomyza amoena
TGATTTAAGTCACATAAAAAATTCCTAATTTCACCAAATATGTGAAATCAAATCGAAATCGACAAAAAAACACAATCGATTGTTTTAGGTTCACTGTAAATGCTACACCTGATTTATATTAACCATTTAGTGTTACAATTTCATTGAAAAATCTTTGAAAGGCGGTACAGTTTCACAAACTACAATAGACCTGCAGGCAGTGCATCGATTAAACGTAGTATATAGAAAGCATAGTTTCATAGTATCACAATATATATACTCGTAGTATATAATACCATATACGAGTAGTATCATAGTATATAAGCCGAAGGCTCGCTCTATATACATGGCATCATGGTATGCTTCCAACACATTTTCCCGAATTCCAGTTGCAATGTACAGCACATTATATATGCCACCAGCAGCAGCAGCCTTATGTACTTGGCATGACCTACTACATAAATGTACTTGTATATACATCTATGTATAGGTCTGGTATATATCGTGTATATGTGTCATATATCAAACAAGAGTAAAAAGCACAAAAGTAAAATTGTTGAGCACGTTGCGCCTTGTAGTAACATTATATGGTATGCAATAAAATATTTACAAGATACATTTTCATTATGCTCATACTACATGCAGCCTCTGTAGCATTTCATCTACAATGAATGTCGTACAAACTTTCTCTGTATCTGAATCTATTATTGTTGTGACTTTTTTTTTGAGATACTTCTTGTAGTACTGTGCGCCAGAATAAGCCTTATTTATAAGAAAGCTGTCAAAAAGTTTTGCAATGCAATTATCAGACCAATATTAACTTAAAACTAGGAATTAGATTTAGTAATTTCTTGTCAATTAAAAAAAAAAAAATTAAAAAATATGCGAATACGCTTTAATTTTATATGGAGGTGACCCCACTTCACCAAAACGAATAT
This sequence comes from Chymomyza amoena, assembly GCA_037043745.1. NCBI lineage: Eukaryota > Metazoa > Arthropoda > Insecta > Diptera > Drosophilidae > Chymomyza > Chymomyza amoena. The sequence continues at coordinate 918 of JBAMAX010000240.1, forward strand.
TTGTTGCATTATTATCTTATAATACTTATTACTTTAAGTATTTATATCATCATATAATCATTTAAAAACTGCTAAAAATTGAAAGCCTATTTGCGATGCCATAACTAAAGTCGAACCCCATTATTATTTTTTTGTAACGTCACGCCAAGCATATTTTTCGCTTATACTTATTCTTGAAATAATTCAATTTTTTAACTTATACTCTCCGAATACAAAAATGAGTACTTTGTTGGTAGCTTAAAAGCAAGCACTGCTTGGTACTAACCTTATTTTACATAGTATATAACATTATTATTAAGCAAGGAGTTTATTACTTCTTTAATACTCTAATACCGATTACTTTGATTTTATGTAGCCAAGGACTGTTTTATAAAGTAATTAAGTTACTTGAACATCAACCGCCTAGTCTGTATAATTAAGAACAGTAAAATTTTAATAATAGTAGAATACATAAATTCCTCGTTTATTTATTTATAGATTTTCTGACTATATTTTTAATTTCTTGGTTTACTACCATCGTAAGTACCTACTCAGTTTATAAGCTTAGACTTCAGCAGTCCCTATTTAAGCACCACAGTTAAAAACGTATAAATAAGTCTTGCGCCATTTTGTTTATTTGGTTTTCATAATTAGCAGTTGCTCAGCTATATAGTTTGGATACTCATTGCATAAGCTTATTTTATAGCACAATCATAACTCCCTACTATCTCCAATTACTAGCTGCCCAAGCTATATAGTATACCACCTATACCAAAGTAAGTGCACATGAACCCGTGCCACTTCTTGCTACACACACTCCGTGTTTAGAGCCCCCATCCCGGCCCACACTTACATCTATGCGAAATTCATTTACTCAGTTTTGTGTCCTGTTTCAGTTTTACGCTACGCTATATGGCCTATATACCAAACAGACTTTGTATCGTATTTGTGTGTATACCTAGTTGTATGTGTGCGGATATTCCAAAGCCATTTACGAGCTGCTACGTAGTACGTTAGTGACGTAACAGCTAGCCACGAAGCGCATACATCTGACGAATGTTAAACGTCGTCGTCGTTGTCGTAGCGCTTCTGCTCTTCTTTATCCTTACCGACTGACCGCGTATCCAAAGACAGTACGAGGCTGACCGAACGACACCCAATAGCTTCACCCACATGCAACGCCCACTAGCGTAAAACTTCGTGTGGCATCGTGTTGCGACGTAGTAACCTATTTACTTGCCACACGTATAGTATACACAGTGAGAGTCATATATCACACACCTACGCCTATATAAAAGCCACGCTCGACCGCCCACATTGAGAGAGCTGAGAACTGCATACCCAACGTTGGCTTCGCCTGTTGCAGGCAGTACCTCGTCGTCGTCGTCGTCATCGTCGTCATAGCCATGGCTGTCGTTAGCATTGGCGTCATCATTGCCACACACACACACACACCTACACAGCCCGAACGTGTATCCTGCGTTTTGACATGAATTTTTCCATTTGCCGCTACCTCCCGCACTACAAGCCATCACTCTGTATCTCTCTCTCTATCTCTCTCTGTGTGTATATAAGATTTTTCTCTTGTTTTGCTGCTCTCTCGCTATTTTGATGCGGCTTTAAACTATGACGTCACATGCATTGACACGCGCCTGCTGTCATTTCGTCATATTACGTATACGCGGCGTGCCGCGTTGCCAAGCCGAGGCCAGCGCAAGGTGAGCGTCGCACAATTTGACGCAGTCGTTAAAATTGATGCCAAAATCAGCGTAACAGGCGTCGTTGCTAGACGTTATCGTTTTGGATTCGATGCGGCCAAAACTGTATCAAATTGGGCTAGAAAGCTTGTCGCCTGCTGACGCCAATTGACTTGATTTAAAAAGGGCCCCAGCACTATGGACTAAGCACTAACTGCAATTAGTAGCCAAAGTTATGACGTCTGCCATATTGCCAAACGCACACAAACAAGCACACACACACACGCACACAATGTGAAATCAAATCAAATGTTGTTGTTTTTTTTTCACTTTAGCCATTTATAGAACTTTTGAACTTTGCAACACAGTAGGAGTTGTTACAGCTCCAGCTGGAATATGCCACATTGTTGCGCTCCGCTCGCTGTCACTGGCAAAAACAGCTCTCAGCAGCATAAAATGAAACTGTGGCAGAGACATTTGCCTTTGATCTGCGTAATTGGGTTACCGGGGCATGCCGGCCTGCCTGCTTGCAGCGGCGGTGGGGAACAATGGAAGCGTATGAAACCATATGACACCAGAGCACACACACACACACACACACACACACACGAGTAACACGAGGTGTTTCTGTTACGTGTATTGGTATTGTAGTTGCCAATGTAGCCTAGGGCTGGGCACACACATGAATGTGCGATGGCTTGAAATTCTAGCATACTAGAAGGCGCTGACAGTTGCCTGCCGGAGCATCTGAAACCACTTACGATTAAGTTAGGAGTGGGTGAGTAAGTTGAGCTGCTCTTTAAAGCTGCAAAATGCCTTTAACTAAAGATTTAGCTTAATGAAATGAAGTGCTTAAAAAATACAAGGAGTACATTCAATTATTCATACTAAACTGTCAAAGTTTTATTTATGGATGACGCAATTGGTGTCAGATCGTCTTAGCAATGAATATGATTGATTAAACTCTTCAAACATACATGTTGAAGTGCATAGCTTCAGTTTATCATTAAATTATTTTTATTTGAAATTTTACTTATATAATATTTTCATAAGAGGACTTCAAAAATAAAATCGATGCGCCTAGACACGAATTGAGAAAACTTAAGCAATATTTTACGACGAGTACTTAGTATTTTTTTTGGATTGTATCTAATCTTTTGAGATCACATCGCACTCTTTATTCCTTTAATAACAAAAAATTCAAGCATACATTCTAAAATGTATTCTTTTAGATAAACTTTTCTAGCGATTACTTTTTATGGGACGACGCAGAGTGACACAAATCAGATTTTCTAAATCAATTAAGATATTTTTATGAATTATTATTATATTAAAAATTATTATAGTTGAAAGAAAAATGTTAAGGCTTTTAACTAAGTAGCCATGTATCGGGGCACGACATCTGAGAGCTGCGCAATATGTTCTAGAAGTTGGATTTTGTTGCCTGTGCAACATTTGACATTGATAAATAGATATGTATATATTTTGTCATTTATAAAGAAATTTGGATGATATATTTCATTGTTCATAATTACGACGCATCACTCAAAATATAATAAACAATTTCAAAACAACAAAAACATCATCGCGTAGCTGACTCTAATAGAGATCAAATTGCTGCGGTTATTTCGTAGCTCGACTTTAACTATCTACCGTATTATCGCTTATCAGAATTTCACTAGCTTTAAGTTATTTGTTTAGTTTTAGGTATTTCTATTGGATTATTTTATGACATCTAAAAAGAATTTTAAAAAAGAATACAGTTCTTCTGATAGTATTTGATATCAGGAAATTTTTGATCGTGTCCCAGGCTCGGTTGTTAGTCGAGAGAAATTTTTGTTGAATTTGTTTTTATTAATTGTATAAAAATATATAAAGTTACCTAATGATCAAGGTAACTAGAGAAATCGATATACCCATGCCCGTGTCTCTGTATTAGATATGTTATTATGTCATAGGAGGCAAATTTATTTTATATTTTTGATATGGAGGTAACAACACAAAAAGTTTTAGATGAATAATTCTTTGGTTTATGAAGATTTCATAACCAAGTATGGCATGTGAAAGTTTTCAACATTCTCAATCACTGTACCAAATTTGAGCCAAATCTATCTATATACATATATAAAAGAAACTTTTGTCTTACGTGTTACGGATGTTCTCATGAACGTGTCAATGAATTTCAAATCTAATTTTGGCGAGTGTTAGAGGTTGTCAATATAAAGGTTTTAAGCCTATGAATGGCGTATTGTGGGCAACGTATCGAGAGGCATGTCAAAAATTGAATATGGACAGGGATCAAACTTTAGCAGATGGTGCTATTACAGGTCATCCATATCAAATATGTGTTCTATTGTGTTTCGAGTACGTCAAGTAAAACGTAATCCAGCGATAGAATTTACGCCGGAAGTTTACAATGAAGCTTTAATTTATATTGAAGATCTGTGCTTGGCGATGGCTAATAAAGCATTAGGACGATTCTGAGTGCCTTCTCATAATCGATCAATGCATGATGTATTTCAATTGGAAGAAATGCAACGAATCAAATTAATTATCAATCGAGTCGTACTGCCCAGGAACGTGAAGATTGCAATGAACGTGAAAGAATTGGGTTAAGACAGACCATTGAAATGCGACATTCGACTAATAATGGTGCAAGTTTGAAGCGAGCTGCAAGCAGATCTAAAAATCTTATATTTTTCCAGATAAGCTAACTAGAGAAACTTACGATGTTTATTTACATTACATTATCAAAAAGTTTGGGCAGGACAACGACTTCCGGGCTCACTAGTATTATATAGACCCATAGGACCATTGGACAAAAACCCGTTTTTAGGGCATAACTTTGTGGATTAAGTTTGGCATTCGGAAGTTTTTTAGATTATTATTTTATTTTATTTTAATTATTTTCTTAAATATTTAATGAAATTTACATTATTTAAATTCTTATTTTTGTTTATAGGAGTAACGATTACATTATATATTATATATTTTTTGATAATAAATGAAGTGAGTACATTTGTACATTCCATCTGGTTAAGGTAAAATTCTCAACATCAATTTACCATTTAGTGCGTATTTCTAAGATCTACAAGTGATTCGGTAGGTTTTTAAAAGATTTGACGTTGCGCCTCTTGCCCCTTACTATACATATGCATGGTGAAATGCACTTTTAGAGCCACGCACAGTTATCCATTCACACACACACAAGCATACTTGCAGATACAAAAAAAAAAAAAGTGTATCTCATAAATGGGTAATTGTAGCCCAAAGAGCGACTAGGGGCGGCCATAGAACAAAATGGCCCTTACCCTTCCATTAGCTATGCAAAATAGCCCCCAGCCCTAACATTTTCACACACACACACACGCACACCTAGAAAGAGAGCATCACATTATTAGCTTTTAAAACGTTGGCAGCGACGCTGTCGCTCAATCGCAGCCTCAGTTGCAGTCTCTGCCGCTGTCGCTGCCGGCTTCGGGCTGGCTTTTCTTTTTTCATTTTCAGCTGTTTCTATGCTTTATTTGCTGTCTTTGTTGTTGCTTTTCTCTGTTGGCGCATTCATTATTTAAGCTTTGCATGCAGCGAAAAATCAACTCAGTCGGTCAGCGGCAGTTTTGTTTTGCGTAGCTCTTGAACTTGAAAATGTAAATGACAACAACAACAGCGTGCAACAAAAACAATACAAAAAAAACAGTTCGCCTAAACGCGTAATAAATTTTTTTTAGTGTTAGTTATAAGTTTATGTAGTAAATGGTGTCATATTTATACTGGAATTGGATCAAGGACAAAGAAAAGGAAATAATTGGAAAACTTTGCTTTACGGCTGACCAAGTTGGCTCTGGATATGAAAAAGGTGATTTCTAGACTTTAAGTGATTCGCGAAGTTTAACCGAAATCCAAATGTCAATGGGCCAGAACATGGAAATGCCAAAGGTGCACATGTCTCGAACATTCCCAAACGCAACCAAAACAAATGCCACACACACAATCAAACACACACGCTCACGCGCACGTGCAATGCACACACACACACAAGCACACACACACTCTGCCGCGTGGGCTTTCATCAAAAGGTCACATGGCGTTGTTGATGTTGTTGTTCTTGCTGCTGCTGCTGCTGCTGCTGCCTTTTTGAACTTGAACGTTGCATGTAGAAAGCAAAAGAAGAGAAGAAAACCAAAAAAGTGTCGCTCAAGCTCAACGCCCACAAAAAACGTCAACAAAGGGTGCTTAGTGGGGCGGGGCAGCAGCAGTGGCCAAGTCAAGCAATGCATAAGGCAAGCAAATATTTTGCTACAACGCAATTTAAAAATCCAACACACACCAAGTCACTCACTCATATATACACACACACACACATACACACGCACACAAATGTACACTCATTGGTTTCATCCTGTTACAAGTGTTTGCAACATATTGCGCATACGCCGCATTGCACATTTAGCTAGTAGCATGCCCCATAACGTGACTATTTAATAGATAAACACAAGACGCTTTAAATGCGTTCTATAATAAGCTAAGATTTCTAGTTATTATTATAGATTTGTGCTTTTGTCTATCACCTAATTTATTTAGTTTTTATGAATAATTCTTTAAGTTAAAAAAATAGTTCAACTTAAAATTCCGAAAACACCCATAATATGACTATTTTTCGTAAATGTGCTCAGAATATAATATAATCTTTTATTTTATTTAACTGATAAAAAGGAGACACTCTGAAAGCAAAAAAATGTTTAAAAAAATTAATTAGGGTGGCCATATCAATAACGAAACCACCTAAGAAGTTTCCAGTAAAACTTCAAAAATATGATCAGGGTGAATAGAGAAGTCGATATACCCATGTCCGTCTGTCCGTCCGTCCGTGTGAACGCCTAGATCTCAGAGATGGTAAGAGCTAGAGTTACCAAACTTTCACATTAGATCCCATATTATTCCATAGGAGTCAAGTTTATTTTATTTTTTTGATATCGGGGATAAATTATATAGCTCCCATGGGGGTGTTTTAGCGTTTTAGATGAATAATTCGTTTGTTTATGAAGATATCGTAACCAAATTTGGTATTCGAAAGTTTTTTTTTATAGTTCCCAATCACTGTACCAAATTTGATCGAAATCGGTTGACTATATCATATAGCTCCCATAGGAACGATCGGTGAAAAAAAAATTTTTGCTTAAAAATTCTTCTGTTTTTGGTTTTTTGTGAAGAAATCGGACTTTATTACAAGCTAGTGGTACAGGGTATCCTAAAGTCGTCCGCGCCCGACTTTACGTCCGCCATTTTTTTATCATATTTTTTATTTGCAAGCTGTGTGTGTAGACATTTAACCAATTTGGTAATATTATCAATGTAACAGGTTTGGTTGCCCTTTAGTGAAAATTTAAAGAACAGGTCAAAGGTTACAATTTTAAATTTTTTCGTTTTTTAAAGAGTCAACCTTTGTATTACTTTTAGTTTTTTTTACATTTTTGAAAGAGTCGAGAAATACTTGCATGAAGCTAAACATACTTTTGCTTTTATCGCCCATATAAGGCTACGTTGCGTATACGTACTTTTTTTAAGGTCTCATAACTTTTGAATTTTTACTTCAAATTTAAAAAATAAAAGCATGTTATTATTTTTAAGCATCACATTACTCTGGTAGTTATTCATAATAATATATATCTTATACATAAAATTCCCGAGTCACAATGTTAGTCAACATACCCGAAACGGCTGGACCGATTCTCATAAAATTTTGTGTGTTTATTGGGTAGGTCTGAGAATCGGCTCAGACCGAGTTTTTGGACAAATTTTTTAATATTTTATTTTATAGTGTGGCGTTGTGTACCTTGTCAGATTAACTAATAAGCTCACCTTGACTTTGCTAGAACTTTAGACACAGTTTAAAAATTTTATAATTTTATTCTTTTCTAATTGCTAAATTATTTATTTAAGTCAGTTGAACAAGTCATTTAATATAGAGGAAACAAAAAATATGCTTATAAGCAGGGAAGTTGAAAAATGTGGCCTAAAATCAACCTTAACATTTCCATTTTATATTTTAATTTTAAACTAATCTAAATACGAGGGTGGATTGAAAAGTTTCCGGCCTAACCAAGAAAAACAACGTGTTTAAGAATTTTTTTTTATTTCTCAACATAATCTCCTCCAAGGCTGATACATTTCTCATAGCGGTGTTCTAGTCTAGTAATGCCATCTCTATAGACTGATTCGTCAAGCTCCTCAAAATACCCATTTACAGCTTCGATTACTTCTTCATTGTCCGCAAATCTCTTACCGCCAAGCCATTTTTTGAGGTTAGGAAACAGATAATAGTCACTCGTGGTAGTTTTACCCTTTTCAAGGTAATCAATGTATATAATACCTCTTGCATCCCAAAAAACAGTAGCCATAACCTTGTTCGCTGAAAAATTGTTTTGCCTTCTTTGGAGTTGGTTCCCCTGGTCCAATCCACTGTTTAGACTGTTCTTTGGTTTCAGGAGTGTAGTGGTGGACCCAAGTTTCGTCAACGGTTATGAATCGACGCAAAAATTCGCTTGGATTACGCTTATACAACGTCAAATTGGCGGTAGACATGTTTTTTCGAATTTTTTTTTTCCATTTTCAAGAAAAACGCAGAGGCGTCTTGTTCAGTGTGCTGTCAAATCTAAACTAACATGGCGATCGGGCTGAAACTATAGCTACAAGCTATCTAAGGATGGTACTATAGAACGCCACCTCAAGGTAGGCCTAGTGGCGCCATCTCTTGGTCAGGCCGGAAACTTATCAATCCACCCTCGTATATAAAAGAAATTTATGTTTTACGTGTTACGGGTGTTCTCATGAACGCTTCAATGAATTTCAAATATGATTTTTGGGTGTGATAGAGGTTGTCAATACGAAGGTTTTAAGCTTATTGCGATTGATTGTGAGATACATTGTTTTTTGTAAATATAACATAGTAGAAAATTGTTTAACACCGGGTATTGAACATTAAGTGCAGACAGAAGAGTAGTCGCAAAAGGGTTAAATTGTAGTTTCTGTGGGGCATGAATTTATTAGAGATGCGTGCTCTTTTAAGAATACTTAAGTTCGTCCATACGGCTTTTTAGAGAGTCATGACAGTCAACTAATCCAAAAATCTAATAATTATCTAGATAAGCTAACTAGGGAATCTTACGATGTTTATACACTTTAAGACTGTTTAAAAAGTGTGGGCAGGAAAACGTCTGCCGGGCCCACTAGTAATGTATATATTGTATATATACAATATTAATTTGAAAAATCAAAGCACTGCCGTGACTGAACTAAAAAGTTTTCTAAAAATAAACAAATTTTAAGGAGTATCTGCGAATTTGAGCAAAAAGTGTTAATACCATATTTAAATGCACTAAAGAATATTTGCCCAAAATTATATATTCCACAAATTTGAGAGAAAATTTTTTTTTTTTTTTAACTTATTTTCGCTGTTTTCTATTTCTGGGAACAACACCAAAAAAATGCACTTCAAATGCATTGAGTATTTATTTTTTCATATTTACTCAAATTTTTTCGTTCAGCCGTCGCCACATTTTTTTTTTTTTAAGTTGAATTTAAATTTGAAGAGTTTTTCAACGAAGTTGTTTTTTCAAAAATTTTGAAACTAGAGACCGATATTCATCGTGCAAATATGGAATAATTCGATTTGGTGTAAAATGTAAAAAATAAATTTAGGGATAATTAAAGATTTTAAGAAATACATGAAAACAATATTGTTTTGTTTTTTTTAAATATTACAAACAAACAATTATACTAGCTTAATGAACCTTCGTAAAAAGTATTTTTTTGTACTTTTTTTTTCTTAAGAACTATTTTCAAAATTATTTTGAAAAACATGTTTCTGGGTACTTGTTCACGTATTCCTTAATATCTTAATATCGATACTCACCGATTCGATTAGATTGGAAGGTATTAAAGTGCTTGGTACAGATTAAGTAAAAGTTATTGAAGTTTTAAGCAACCAGATTCGAAAGTCGAAAGTGTAATTTTCGACATTTTTTCAAAATTACAAATTTTTGGAAAATCGATTTTCGTGTTTCTCTGCACAAAATTTCTCTTAAAATGACTTTTATACGAAGTTTTTTTAGATGAGGCTCAAAATTTGTAAACTAGTGTAATTTTCGTTACAGCATATCATAGTTAATATCGAATAAATAAGCCAAACATTTAAAATTTTATTAGAAATATATTTTTAGAAATAATAAATAAAATCTTTGTTAATCAATGTTAATTTAAAGTCAATTGCCCAAGGTGCATTTTTCAGTTTTTAATACGTGTTAAAATAATTAAAAATAGTAGTAAAAAATAAAATTATATTACTTAATGGCCTCAACGACTTAGAATTGATAAATGCATGCACGAGTATGTAATATTTATATATTTTTTTATATAATTTCGGTTTTATTTTTTGTCCAAAGTTTTTAATGACCATTTCGAATTTGCTTGGCGCCATTTTTATTTTTTCACGCCATCGCATGGCGCCAGCGGCACACACGCCGTATGAGTGATGCAATGTGTGCGTCAATTTGTTTTCCATTTTGACGGTGCCCTTCCACATAAAACGCAACCGCCCTCCCCTACCCCTACCATTAATTTGATTTCCCTCTCTCGTTCTAAGTTCAAAATTGTTTGTCTGTGTGAGCTGCTTTTTGAGCGGGTGTTAATTTGATTATGGTTTTTAATTTTATTGCCTAGGGTTTTGCCCCTAACTTTGGGTATTTGGTATTTTTGGTTTTGCCAGCCAGCTTATAATACACTCACATGCTCACAAACACACACACTTACATTTATATGGTATATAAAATTCTTCCTTCTTTTAGTTTTTATGATGCGCCCATAATTTAAGTTACATTTATGATTTTGAGTAACTGCCGCCATTATTCAGCCAAATGAGAGCTAGTTTTTCTTCCGCTTTTCCTGATACTGCTGCTCATACCTTGTACGTTGTAACCCGACAAATTGAAGATATTACAATTTTTACAATGGCAATAACATTGCGCCGGTAACTATTCAAAGTCTATAATTTAGTCATAAAAATTCTGAATACCATTAAAGTTGCCTTCTTTTAAACTATTTGGGCTCACTACATTATGGCTAAAAGGAAAAGAGGGCATTATTTTCTTCGCTTGAGTTGTTTCAAATTCGCAAAGCGTTTTTTACGAGCATAGTAAAAAAGTTTTTTTTTACGATTTTCAGATTCGAAATAGTTTTCCCAGACGATTTCCTTGCTTTTCTGTTTCCTCATATCTACATATGAGCATTGAGCTATTTTTTTAAACCTTTGAAACCTTTTTAAGATTACTATTTTGTGAACGTTTACCGGAAAGAATTTTAGTACCGATTATATTTGTTGCAATGAATCTAAAATCTTTTATACTTAATTTTAGTCAGACAGTTATTCACAAGTTCATACAGATCTTTTTTTATGTATCATTCCAAAATTAAAAATTTGCTACTGATTTGTCGGATTGAAAGTAGTGGGATATTACTTATCACAGAGCTTCTCTTATGGATTTTGTACAGATGAGTTTGAAGCCGAGTTCCTAAAGATCTAAGCACCAGATTTTTCTGACGTAAGATCAAAAAACCCATTGAAGGCATTTTGAAGTATATCTGAAAACCCCTATGTGCTAGGGATTTACTGATCATGTTTTTTAACATTTTAACGACTATTTCTGGAGCTTGAGTCGGAGTTGGTGACGGATAGTCACAAGAGCATCTCTCAATCTTTCGCTTTTTTATTTTTTTTTAAGAAAAAGTTAATTTTTAAACATCGGTTAAAAATGCAGAAGTAAGCAACTTATATTAAAAAAAAATCGAAATTTACAAAAAAAAAAATCTGCAAGTGAAGAATTAGAGCATAAGGAACACCATGTGGCAAAATTTTATGGTTCTATAATATGGACGGATCTTGCAAAGTCGTTTTCTTTGTACAAAAATTAAAAGATATCAAAATAAATAAATAATTAGGACCAGGAGCGGATGCAGGATTTTGGTAAGGGGGAGAAATCCATCTTTTATAATTGTGAAAAATATTTTTATTAGGGCTTTCTGATCCCGAAAGGGGGGGTCCGAACCCGAAAACCCCCCGTGGATCCGCCACTGATTAGGACTATATTTAGTAAAATGTCAACAATCGGTCTCAGCCATTAAAAGATGCAAGTAAAACTAGAATTCATGGCGTGACGTTACAATAAATAAAAGTTGGTTTGAATTAAATAATTTTTAATTTCTGCAAATTTTTCAAGTTTTTCCTGTTTATTTTTGTTGTATTAGGGGTAGTATCTGGCGTGATGTTACTGAAAAAGTTTTATAAAAAAAATTGATCAAAAGGGTCTTAATAAAAACTGGCTCAACGAATAAAAAAAAATTCAAATCGATAAAAAAAATTCGAAAATTTATGTCTAAAACTTAATATTTTTAAATAAAAATTGTTTTTTTTTAATATTACTGTTAACATTTTTTTTGTAATCTAAGTCAAAAATATTCATTACCAATTTTTTTTTAAATATATCCCACATTCAGTTATCGATAACTCGATAAATAATCCAAGTATTGCAATAAAAATTGCCGTGCTAGCTCTAGTAAATACGTAAAAATCATCAAAATCGGGGAAGGTCGGGAAAACTGTGGCCCGTTTCGCCGATAGATTTTTTTAAAACAATTTTCTACATTTTTTGTAACCAACCAATTTTGATATACAAAGTTAACATTTTTAAATTTAAAGATTTAAATAAATAAAAATTTGTCGCATGAATTAGTTAACATTTTTGCAATTTTTAATATGCCCATATCTTAATAATTTCGGACTGGTGGCTCTTCAGACATTTTACCTAGCAAACGGCTCTGATGGTATTTTATATAAAATTTTTTAATAACCTTTAAAAGTTGTTTTTATTTTATCAACTAACTTTAATAATTATTTTAAAATATTACGAAAATAAAGCTAGTTTTTAAAGTTAAAAAACGCAACAACTTGTTCGTAGAAATTAACAATTAGAAGACCCTGGAAGTTAGCGAGATAAAAGGAGAGTAATTTGCTAGATTTATTTAATTTTATTTTTTACACAAAATTTGATGCAAGTCCGTTGATCCATATTTTTCGATAGCAAAAAATCGCCGAGCACGCAAAACACTTATAACCTTTACGCCTCTCACAACCAAACAAAAAATGTCATTCACTTGAAATTTGGTACAGTTGTTCGGGTAGAGTGTACCAACACAACAAAATAAAAAAAATCGATAATCGAAAATACGTTGCCCGCGAAATTTGAAAAGTCGCCTTACTTTTTGAACACACCTCGCATATATGGCTTCAGTGGCCTGAGATTAATGCTAAAACTAATGCTAACATTTTCTGTTAACTTAACATAAGAATAACATTATCCGTTATGGTGTAGTTTTCAGAGGTGACGTGACCAGACACCTACTTAATTAGAATTAACTTTTAGGTAGGGTGTTTTTTTTAGAGTTACACAATTTTATTCCAAGTAGCGAATCTCTTTAAAAACACACGCTATATAAAAATAGTAGTCTTAGAAATAGGAAATATAAGCCTTTGCTGCATGTTCCAATTTCCAAGGATTTTTGGCTAAGGATGTGCTTGTAAATACGTTTCAGTCAGGGATTAGGTTATGCTTAGTCGGGAGGGCGGCAAAAGTCCAACAAAATTCACAGCAACTCAGATGTTTACGCTTTCTCCGAAATCGTTTCCCACAAAGATGAAACTAAGACTGAAAATTATTATTATTTTTTTTTTTTGGAGCTTTCAATTTTTACAACTTTACAGTTCAGCGGAACTATTAGTTATGGCCAGCAAATGCTGAAGCTGAGGTCAAAGAGAGATAAATATTAGTTACATACAGTTTGCCTTAAAGTTAAATTTTCATAATTAACTAAACATTTTTTCAACCAATTAAGTTTATTTAGTGAAATATTTTACGTTTTGGTATGTTGATAAATTAGGCAAATTAGCTAGAGAGCCAAAAGCAAAGCGTAACTCAAATATCAATACTAAGTTTAAGCTGCTTCATTCAGATACTACGTCGATACGCGGATACGCAGATACTTAGATACAGAATAGAGTTCTGATCGGCCCTTTTATTAATGGGCCAACTTAGTGACAACTAAATGAGTGTCGAAAGCTTGGCACCCGCCTGAGTGGCCAATTGAGTCACAATAAAAAAAATAAAAACCAAGTTACCGAAAAACCAAAAACCCAAAAACCGGTTCAACACGTCTACAAACTGCACGGAGACGGCGGCGGCGGGTTGGACCCTCTAAACGATGTGGTGAACGTCAATTAAACGAAACCAATGCGGTCGGTCGGTAGGTCGGTCGATTGGTCTATTGGTCGTTGGGTTCGTCAACAGGTGTATACCGGTGGGTACAGGTGTATACTGTATACGATATGTGCTGGTGTCCAGCAACTGGTTCGGGGTACGCTCCGCCGGGGAGAAAGCGAAGGTTGTGTAGGGTCGGTCGGTCGGTCGGTCGGTCGCTCTTTCAAATAACAAATTCAATGTTGTTCAAATATGCGTTGTTCATTTATCAACTAAAAACTTTAAATCGTGAAATAAAAATTTGCGCTAATGATGCGAACAGAGCCAACTAAATTGTGGTCCGAGTGGTTTTTCGGACGCAAATTGAGATTTCGAAGAATGTCGCTGCTTCTTCATCTTCATCTTCATCATCATCATCGTCTTCAACTGTGTCGAGGCATCTTGAAACTTTGAGATATCGATTTTTTATGCTAAACATTTAAAAATACAACAAAAAGCAACAACAACAACAGCTGCTTGCGCTTTAAAATAGCAATTTAGGATTTGTTAGCAGCTTCGGCTTTGATTTCTATGCAAATTTGCTAAATTTTTATGTTTAATTTTTTTGTATTTATTTTTTTTTCTTTCTTGTGTCTCCAAAAATTTTTTCTTAATTTTTAAGGCAGCTCGGCGACATTGTGTCTCGTCTTGTTGCCCATTAAAAATGCTAATAGATGGTTTTTTTTTTATATTTGCTCCTAAAAAAAAAGGCACAGCAAGTATTAAGTTTTATTGCTCATTAACTAATGAAATTAGCCCGAAATATGCAAACAAACAATATAAATAAATAAATAAAAAATATAAACAAATGCTATTATATAAATACATATAATAAAAAGTTAATGTGTTAAAAATAAAAACTTGTACTAAAGCTGTAAGTTTTTAAAACAAAAATACTAAAGAAAAATACAGTTTTTAATGTTTATTAAAATTCAAATCCATTAATTTTTAAGAGATTTTAGGCAATTGATTACTTAAAATTTAACTATCTTTCAGTTATATAAAATATAGCTAAACATATAAGGAAATTTTATTTTTTATTATTTAGAGCATCGCTTGGTTTTGCTAGTTGGAAATTAATATAAAAAAAAATATATTTTCAAGTGTAGAGTTGAAAGAGAAGATTTTCTACATGCACTTCTTAAGTTGATCCTTATAACAAATTATAAAGAATTTCTTTTCTTTATATTGCACTTTTAATGAGTTAAGTTTTAACCAAAGCATCTGAAACATATTTGTTATAAATATTTTTTTGTGCCATATTTCGACTATTTATCGAATTATCGAGGTAAACTTAAAAAAAAAATTTAAAAACAACTCTACGAAAAGATCATATTTGGTTTTTAAATTATCTTATATATAAAATTTTCGTGTCACAATGTTATGTTCCTTCTAAGCTTATGGACTCACGAACGGCTGAACCGATTTGGCTAATTTTGGTCGTGAAATGTTCGTGGAAGTCCAAGGATTGTTTAGGGTTGAGAAAACATAACAAAATTGCGACGAAAATACTAAAAAGGACAATTTGATTTTCCAATACAAATTTTTTTTTAATTTAGGTTGGCATTGTGTACATTGTCAGATTAACTAATATTTTTTAGTTAATTGTTTTTGTCGAAAGGAAACACAAAAATTATAAACGTTATAAATTTTATTTTATTGAAGCACACAAAATTTCATGAGAATCGGTCCAGCCGTTTCGGAGGAGTATGGTAACTAACATTTTGAAACTAGAATTTTATATATAAGAAGAAACTTATGTTTTACGTGCTATCGGTGTTCTCATGAACGAGTCGATGAATTTCAAATCTGATTTTTGCGTGTGTTAGAGGTCAATGCGGAGGGTTTAAGCATATTGCGATGTGTTTGTGTGAATTGGTTCGTGAGATATACGCATTTTTGTGAATATTGGTTTTTGTGTGAACATACTTCTCCGAAACGGCTAGACCGATTCTCATGAAATTTTGTGTGCTTATTGGGCAGGTCTAAGAATCGGCCAACATCTATTTTTTATACCCCTAAGAGATAAGGGTTGCCACTCCTAACATTCCTGGCAAATCAAGTGAATTTAAAAACTCGGTAGGATAATTTACAATTTCATCAATTTTAGAAATTAATATTGATTTAGTTATTCCTTTCCAAGAAAGTTTTCTTAAGAAGAAAGGAATTCTGCGATTTTTGCTTACAATTCATGTTTTGATTTCTGTATAAAATACATATGATCAGATCAATATTTGCACATAATGCAATTTCGTGAATTCGCCACAAAAATAAATCATTGGAGGAAAATAAAGATCTAGACGAGCGAGCGAAGCGAGCGTGCCGGAGGCCGGCTAGTATTATATATATTTTTGTTAGCTCAGATATGAATATGAAGCTGTCTGTCTATGGTGTCATTCTGTTCACATTTTAAATGCATTTGCTTATAATTCACAACTGGTTTAATCAGTATTACCAATAAGTAGTAAGTATTTTGGGCTTGGATTTTTTTTATTATTTAAACTATTGTTATTACTTAATGTGAAGACATTTTTTATTAATTTTTGGCTTGTGCAATGCTTTCTAAATTTGTGGAACCATGGAATTTAGGTTTTTTCGTCTTAATCTAGCAATCGAAAGAAATGTTTAACTGATGCTAAAATATCAAGTATTTTTTGTATTAAGTAATTATTATGCTTGCTTTATTCAACGACTTTGAATCAACACTGTTGGGAAATTAATTCGTCGATGTTTTTTAATACTTTTTTCAAAGCTATTATTTGTTTAATAACCTCTACGTTTTGGTACAAAGGGTATATTTTATTTGTGCAAACCGATAAGCTATGCACCAAGGAGTCGTCAAAAAGAGTTTATATAGCCTTGCTCGTCTGTCTAGATCTCAGAGATGCTAAGTCTTAAAAGCAAACAATTTGTGAATCAATATAATGGATTACGCTTTAAAGACGTTAAAGACTTGGGCTATAACATTTTGGAGAAATGTATTAACAAAAATTTATATTTTTATTCTTATCTACAAAGGTTGAAATATTAAAAATTCTCACCTTTATCGAGTGTATTAGGCTTAGTAAGGAATTCTCTTAGAAGGAATACCAATTTTTTAAAGCAGATAAAGTACTTTTTTTCAAATAGAACCAATTTTTTTTTAATTATAAAATACACAAATAGAAAAAGCTACAAATAAAAAAAAAGATTATTTATTTTTAAACTATTTTACTATTTCTTAAATTTTTTGAAAATTTGAAATTAATTAATTAAAGTAAATTCGCTGATCAACATTAAAAGGAGTCCTTTCCGAGGCTTGCTTCTTGGCCTTCACTGAATAAGTGTTTTTACGTGGCGGGTTCCAAGATTTAATGTCCAGGGGATTGGACAGCGCCGCACACATTGGTTCACAGACTGGCGGGTGCTAATCTGCTATCCAGAAGGGGCCACGAGGAGGCTGTGTGTCAACTTGGATAAAGCAAGGAAAAAGGATCGTTCTGGCGGCCGCCATGTTGACCACAATCAGAGACTTTGCCTTGTATGCGATAACCCTCCCTCCTCCTTGGGTCCCAGATTACGGCCGACAGCTATACTTTCGATGTTGTCAAGGAATTTATCCACCTTGGCACCGCCGTTACCACCGACAACGATGTCAGCCTGGAGGTCAAGCGCAGAATAACTCTTGCCAACAGGTGCTATTTCGGTCTCAATAGGCAATTGAGTAGTAAAGACCTCTCTCGCGCGACAAAACTATCACTCTACAAGGCACTCATCCTTCCAGTGCTTCTTTACGGCGCGGAAGCCTGGACCATGTCGCTAACTGATGCAGCTGCCTTGGGAGCTTTCGAGAGGAAAGTACTGCGCAAGATCTTTGGTCCTATTCGAGTTGGCGATGACTACCGCATCCGCACCAACCAGGAGCTGTATGAGCTCTTCAACGACATGGACGTTGCTCAGCGTATCAACATCCAGCGGCTTCGCTGGCTCGGACATGTCGTTAGGATGGACGAGGATGCTCCAGCTAGACGTGTGTTCGATGCGGTAGTCAGCGGCCGTCGGCGGAGAGAACGACCGTGTTTGCGTTGGAACGACCAAGTGGAAGGGGCCCTGTCTTCGCTCGGTGTGACCAACTGGAGAAGGCGCGCGCAATGCAGAGGCGCCTGGAGAGAAGTTTTAAGGCAGGCCGTAACCCGGTAATCGGGTTGTTATGGCCACATAAGAAGAAGAAATTTCCTGATCTTGTTTTTAAAAAATAATCAAGATCAAAGGTCGCAAAATCCGCTTTTAAAAGGTTTCGAATTTGCGAAAGTATAGTATATATATTTAGCTCTCTACAGCTGTCCCCTCAAGCTCTATCTTAAAATCGATTTCTACAGATTTTTGTTAAATTTGACTGCATTTATCGCCTAAAAAAGCTCTATCTTTTCTTTCGTGAAAATGTTTTCATCTTAAGACTTACTCAAAATAATTTGGGTTTTGAGATCTCAAAAGTTGGGGCTTACATAAAAAAATGGTTTATATTAAAATTTAAAGAAAAAGTTAAAATATTTTGAAAAGTTTAAGAAAAACATTTACTTATCGATTGAGCTAGTCAGATCATTTTAACAAAACCTATCTCTATAAGGCTATTAAATTTATTTATAAAAACATTTTTGTTAACTGGACTGATATCTTCAAATACAACTAAAAAGTATTCTTTCCAAGCTTCAAATTCCGAGGAAAAAATTATTTTTTATACATACATATTTTTAAAACATATCTCTACATAATAGAACGATTTCCCATTGAAATCTGTCATATATTTTATTTGTCTAAATATTTCTATTGTAAAAGACATTTTAAAGAATTCAAATGTCAAGAGCTTCTATTTGTCAAATTCCAAGTGTACAGTTATCTGAAACCAATAACTGTTCATAAATAAAACGGTAAAATTCAATCACATTTTTTGACACTGTGGCTAAATTTAGAAACAATTATTTATGGTTTCCATATATAGCAATGCACAATCTTATCTGCAAAAAATTCTTAAATTAAGAATCTAAATTCATACGCATGTAGCTACAGTAGGACCAGAAATTATACGAAAGTAATATTTTTGGAGTATCCTGAAGTTTATGGTCTTTAAAATATAGAAAGACTAAATTTTATGTTGGTACAGAAAAAAACTTGAAAAAAATTCAATGAAAATACAAGCGATAAAATATGAAGATATTTTACTAGAAAAAAATGTAGCATTCGATTTTTTAAGTTTGATTTTTAAAACAAGTTTCTCAACAATTTACTATGAATTTACAATTAAAAAAAAACAAATTGTTTTTTAACATTTGTCTTCTACTAAAGGAGTTTCAATCCTGAGACTGCAATAGATTTAAGTCAATCAACAATATTTTTGATAAAGATAATTATTCGTTGGGTACGAATCCGTGGCGGATTCGCGGGGGGTTTTTCGGGTTCGGATCCCCCTTCGGGATCAGAAAACCCTAATAAAAATATTTTTCACAATTATAAAAGATGGATTTCTCTGGACAGATTTCTCTGGACCCCCCTTACCACAATCCTGGATCCGCTCCTGGTACGAATAAATTATGTGCTAACTACGTACGTACATTGTACATATGTATGTATGTATGTACATTCATATACATATGTATATGCCTATTTATAATAACGGAACCAGGGTAAATATATGTGTGCACATATACATAAACACAAAAGTATGAGAAAACTGCAAAACCACAAAATATCTACATACAAACATATGTTTGTATGCACATACATACATACATATACACAAACAATGTGGAAAAACCAAATTGTAATACACATGCATGTGAGCATTAGTGTGTGTGTGTGTTTATGTATGTAGTTCATAAATGTGTGGCATTTTCCATGTGCGATGATTGACATCAAATGTGCAGTAAAATTCGAATAAAATTTCCATAAAATTATGCGGCGCAAATTTCAGCTATTATATGCAATACAAATACAGATGCACGCATACACTCAGACATGCATATGTGTGTATGTTTGTAAACAAATGCTTAGTTACATGTGTATTTCGTATAACAACAACAACAACAAAATCCAAGCGAATATGTTAAATAAAAACAAAACATCAAGAAAACGTAGTATTTGTTGTTGCTGTTGTGACCCCTTTTGTCTGCTGCCGCGCGCAAAGCAAAGAAATACGAAAAATAAAAACGAAACAAAACGAGCAAACGAACATATAAACGAACAAACGAACGAACGTACGAAGGAACGAACAAAATGACAGCCGCAATATTTCCCCTGACGGTTTGTAGTAAAAACGTAAACGAGAGCAGCACAAGTGAATTTTCACATACACACACGCACACAAGCCATACAAAAAAGGCGCGCACGCTTAGTCAACAATATGAAAACGGAACAGCAAACAACAACAGGGAACAAACTGATATATATGAAACAGACACCAAGTGAACTGTGTGGAACGCATTTGTTGGTAAACAAAGAGAGCGCACACAGCCAGAGAGTGAGTGAGTGAGCGAGAGAGAACGAACGAAGCATTGCATACAACAGATCAACGAACGATCAATGTTGTTTTGTTTTTAAGGGGCGCAGGGCAGGGAAGTTCAAGCAAATAGTTTAAATTCCACAAATGTTCATTTGTAGCCATGTACAAGGCAAATATGTATGTAAGGGGAAGCACCCAAAGATCACAAAAATCTGTGAAATGCAGGCAAAATGTTGATGATTAAAGGAATATTTTGACTGGGACCAACAACAGCTGAGCTGAGTCATAAAAGATTTAATTGTTTATTTATTTCAATGACGAATTTGTTTACGATTTACAAAGCAGACTGCAAGCTGTGCTGAGGATGAACCAAAAAAAAAAAAAAGCAAAACCAAATAAGATAAAAGAAGTACAGAAAACAATTGAACAAACAGCAATTACAGCAACAATACGCTAAATTAATTAAGAGTGCAGCAAAAACAGCCGATAAATAAAATAAATAAATAAATAAAAACAAGTGCGTCACTTTTAAATGAATAATGCATAGAAAAAAAAAACAACATACATATATTTGTTGTTGTTATTTTTGGTTGTTGTTGCTTGCACTGCAAGGTAACGGAATGAATTCAAAAAATAACGGCATTCGCATATGTACGAAAACGAAAGCAAAGTGCGAACAAGAAATAAACAGACAGCAGTATTGGCGGCGACGGCAGAGCAGCCAGCGCAGCGCAGCGCAGCAGAATGAATAAATGAACAGAGAACGCAGCGTAAGGGGCAAAAAGAGCAGTCGTCTAAAATTTCATTTCACACACAGAGCCAGAGACTTGGAACTTGTCTCGCGCGCCATTTTCCACAACTGTTCCATGCCAAACTGTTCCACGCTGCAATCAACATAGGTCTGCAACGCTTGAAAACGGCAGCCAGAAATCAGATTAATTTTAAACTTTTGTCGGTTTGGTTGTTAGCGCGCATGCAACGCGCGTAAGAAAAATAAACGGACGTACCACAACAAGAGCAGCCAGCAGCAACAACAACTGCAGAGTTAGAAATATATTCGCGCGCAAAGGAAAACTCGCTAAAGCCAAAACCAAAACACAGCAGTTAAAAAATTATTACACGTCTACGTTTTGTGTTCAATTCGGTGTTTTTAATGTGAAAGAATTTATTAACAGACAAATTAATGCAAAATAAAGTGTTAAACAATAATAAACCAAAAAACTACACAGTTTAGTGCTACACATAAAAAAAATGTGAAAACTATTACAAAAATCATTTCAAATTAAATAAAACGACTTAATATTGTTTTTTTTCGCCTTTTCGTCGTCGTCGTTTTGTCTTTGTATATGCGCCCGTGTTTGTGTTATTTATTAACTCCTTGCGCATATTATTTATTTTTTTTTGTTTAAATTTTTCGTGTCTGCGAAAACACGCTTCGGGGTGTTCAAAGGCTTCCCGATGAAATGTAAAAGTTGGTCCAATAAAATCAACAATTTTGTTGTACGCAGACTGAAGTCCATTAAGGTAATTATATATAAATGTTTATACTTAATAAATTATACAACTAATAAAATAAAAAAAAATAAACAACATAATTTAATACAATAAAAAAATTACGTTAGCGCATAAATTATAAAAATATATAAAAACAAAAAATTATACACATAAAAAAAATTATGGAGCAGTTAGAACAGAAGAAACATTTGTTAAAAATAATTTTTAAAATTATTAAAAATATGCATCAGATCTGTTCCGGATTTTAATTCCTCTGCCGACTGTTAAAAATTATAATTTCATGTTTTAATAATTTAATTATCGTACTTTTATTTAAAAAATATATATATTTTATCTTCTAGTATATTTTTTTTAAACTAAAAAATTCGAAATAACTTTTAAAATTTAATTTTGCTTATATTTTCAAAAACTACATTTTTTTTTTCAATGAGTAAATTTGTGCGCAGAAAATAATTTAAAACTTATAACAAATATACTTCTTAAAAATTTTAACACAAATATGTAAATATTTTGAAATAATTTATTTTATATATATATATATTTGTTTTTATTTCAAAATGCTTGATATATTGATATATGGCTAGCAATTGTTTTAAACAATTTTCTGATAAATCACTCTTAAATCCTAAATCATATTTTCGTTTTCCTTAAAAAATTTGCAACTTTATTTAATTGAATTAGCAACATTTTTTTATATATTATATAAATATATGTAATATAAAATTAAAAAAACAATCTGGCAAATGTTTTTTTTTTTTTTTTTGCTAATAAATGCCAATCTGATTAGAAATAAAAATACTTCAAAAACATATTTATTTTTTGTTAGTTCCTTTTTTTTTTTATTGCACAATAGTTGTTTATTTTTAATAATAATTTATACAATAAATAAATATTTACATAGGGGAAAACCCACGGGCGGGCAGTGTTTAAATAAAAAGTGTACGGCATTAAAAACGATAATATTGCATATAATAACAATAATAAATCATTTATTTATTTAATTTTCCCCGAACTCGAGTCGTTACCGTCACGCCCCGATCCCCCACCCCGCTCCTTGCACACCTTGCTTTTTGCAAGCCCAGACAGAGACGGGTGTTGGTTGGCGTCTGTAGAGGTGTGTAGAGGACGAGTTGGCGGGGCGTGGGAGACGCACTAACAGTGCCTTTCACTTGCATGTTGTCTGTGTTGTTGCTATTATTATTATTATTATTGTTGTTGTGTCTTGTCTGTTGCTTCTACTTTGTTTTATGAGATATTCCGTCGTCGTTACACACACACAATTGCAAATTTTATAATATTTATTTACATTGACGTCGTCGTTTACAATGTTTTACGAGTTTTTCCATTTTTTGTTTTGCTTTACTAAGACATTGGGGGTTGACGTTGTTTTTCTTTTAGCTTGTCGTTGCTTTGCCTTGCCTTGCCTTGCCTTGCCTTGCCTTTACCATACAACATGCATTTTGTTTTGTTCGACAGTTTTCTTTTGCATTACGCTTTGAACTTCCTTGTTGTTGTCTATAAAACAATAACAACAACAACAAAATGCCTGACTATGCTGCGACACCTCGTCTCGTCGCGTTTCTCTCGTTCTTCGTTCGTTTGTTTAGTTTTCGTGTTTTTCCACCCAAGTTTTGTTTTGTTGTTTATTTTACTTCGGGTTTTGCTTTGCTCTCTTTGGCCGCAGCATTCTTGAAATTCTTTTTTAAAGCCATTTCCAGTTTTTCCAGCCCGCCTTGTGCTGCTTCTTGCTTGTTTACAGTTAGGAATGCCGCGCTCTTTTTCAAAAAGAGCAATGCAAAGTCCACATGAAAACAAAACGAAAGCAACAGCAAAGTTGAAACGAAACGCAACGTGTTCATTCTGTGGAACTTGTTTCTTTATTTTTTTTTTTGGTTTTGTTTGTATGGAATATGTATCAAAATAGGCTGTGAGCAAAAAAAAAAAAGAGTGTAGCCAGCGAGAGCAATACAAGAAATCAAATAGGTAACAATTTTATTGCAGCCAACAATAAACAACAATTACAAAGCAAAAATACAAAAGATCACTCGCTCTCGCTCACACAACTTGTTCGCCTTGTAAAAAATTGCTACGCACACAAACGCGAGAAGGCGCCATACACACAACAACAAACACAGCAGCAACAAAAACAAAACAAATACCAACAACAACAACATCATCATCAAGGCGCTGCGCTGCTTTGGCCTCATTTGACTTTACGTTATGCTGTAGCTGCGCGAACAAACGACCGCATTACGCTATGCTACGTAACATGTTCGTGCGAGCGCATATGCTCTCTTTGTCTCTGTTAACTAACATTAACACGACAATATTCTGTTAAATATACACTGACTGTGTATAACTTGTGTTAACATTTTGGGGTCTGCATCATTTTGTTTTACTTTTTTGTTCTCTGTTTTTGTGGCGCTTTCGTGAAACCGGACGTGTTGTTGTGCGCGCTCATACAATCCGCACACACACACATACATACTCGCATATACATATATATATGTATACAAAGACACTGAGATATATAGTCACATTTAAAACGCCCCAAGTTCGTTTGCGTTGTTCGTGCGCGCCGCGCGATTAAATAATACTCCACAAAAAGCCAAATTACATAAAAAGCAAAGTTCTCAACGTGTTGCATAAATGAAATTGTGTTAGTGCAAATTATTATCATTTATATATTGTTTTTTGTTGCTGCTTTTAGTCAAATTATAGTAAAAGTAAAGTTGGTTCCTCTACATACATACAAAAATACAAAACAAGCTTCAATACTACATAAAACAAATAAAACTCAGCCGTCGTCGTCGTAGTCGCCTTTATATGCTTATGCGTCGCGTTTATATATTTTTGTAAAATAAATTATTAACTTTTTTGTGTCACAACAGTTACGTCGTCATCGAGAACGGTCAGTGTTGTTGTTGTTTTAATTTTTTGTGATTTTTTTTTTTTGCCGTCTTGCTACGCAGTTACGTAGTTATTTTACAAACAAAAAAAAAACAAATTTTTTTGCAAAGTGCGAAAAGTGTTTTTGTTTTATGCACCATCCATCAACAATAAATTTAATATAAAAAAATAAAATTATTAAAGCAGACAAACAGCCAAATAAATAAATTAAAAACTCATACACAAACATACATACATACATATATAAGCGTAAATACGGCGCAGAAATACGCGCGCGCTTTATATCTTGTATATGTTGGGCTGAGAGAGTGTGTGTATGCGGCGTTGTTGTTCTCTCTCGCTCGCTCTCTCTCTCTCTGTGTGTTGAGTCTCTCGGCGTTGTTGTTTTTGTTATAGTGCGCAGCATTGGAATTTGTACCGTGAATCGCAATTACAACATACACAAACAGAGCTCCCCTTGCCCACCCCGCACTTGCAACTTGTAGTCTCTTGTGCTGCTCCTTCACGCACATTCTACGCGCAAACTTGCTGCTGTTTTGTAATACGAAGACAACGTAAAAGTAAATGCTGCTCCCCATTATAAAACATGTAAGTGGAGTGTAAGCGAGAGCGCGCGAATTTGAGTAAATGTTAACATCAATTGAGCATAAGAGCGAGTAAAAAAAACTGTGTGATGAGAGCGAGGTTGCTGGAAATTGGAATGTGGAAATGCATTTGCATTTTTGTTAGTGTTGTTTGCTTCGGTTTGCTTTGGTTTGTTTAAGTCGTCGTCGTCGTTGTCGACGTTATTGTTATTGTAATTGGTTGTTGTGCCTTGTTTGCATTACGTGGAGCGCCGCCTGCATTTTCATTCATAAGCGCATTTTACTACTTTGTTGTTGTTATCTTTGGCCCGGTATATTTGTCTCTTTCTGTTTGTTGTTACTTGTTGTTATTGTTTGGTGCGTGAGAAATAAATCAAATTCTTAGTTGACATCGAGTTTTATTTCAATAAAATTAAATCTGTAATAATCAAGTACAAGCAAAAAAACAAAAAAAATTAACAAAATTTCGAGTGTACAAACAATATTTACAATGCAGGTAGCGTACCATCTTCTTATAGACAGGGTTTTGCCCACAGTTAACGCCCAAAACAATTCCCAACATAGTTGCCTTTTATTTGCTTTATTTTATTATTATATTTTTGAATTATGCAAAACATGTCGCATAAAAAAAACAAAATAAAACAAAAAGAAATACCGTCGGCGCATTCACACATTCATTTGATGTTAAATTTAGAAGATTGTGCTAGAAAAAAAGAAAACAAAGTTAAGTTTTTTTTTTATTAAATAGACGACCAGCCAGCCACTGGCTAAAAATAAAGCAAAAACAAATAAAAGAAAAAAAAACATGGCAAACAATATCATCACAAGCCAAACAAATTTCCGCGAATTGGTTTTTTCATTATTTTATTTCTTGAATTAATTCGATTGCGAAAACGCCTTCAAGGCGTTGTTTCATGTTTCTTCATACCCTTGCGTAGAGGGCATATTCATTTTATTATGGCTCTGGTGCAATGCAAATTTCTTGTCTGGCTTAGAGTATCCAAACTTTGGTGTTGCTCAATTAATTCGCACACATGTATTTGTGTTAACGTTGGCGTCGTCGGCGTTGTGGCGCCTAACACACGCCCACAGCCAACGCCTCGCCTCGAATTAATTGGCCGGTCGGTCAGCAACAGGATTTAAAAATCGTTTTGAATATTTTTTTTCTAGCTTTTGTATATCTAAAAATGTTACGCGACGTCTGCAATGAGCTCGCTCTTCTATCCTATCCCCCTTCTGACGATCTTATAAGTTTGCCAATCAAATGGCTTGCATTTCTTTCAATTGAATGCACTCTGGTTGCGCTAGACGAGATTTTATTTATAAATAAATATAAATTGAATACAACAGAGAACGACGACTCGCCGGGGGATTGGAAGAAAAACGAAGAAATAAAATAGATTCATTTAAATGTCATTTTTGTCTAGACGATATCTACATACATATGTACATACATAAGTATATACATAGATCAGGCAGGCAGTACATAAAAAAATATCTACAATTTAAGATATCAAACATCACATATACACAGAAACAGAAAGTTGGTGTGTGTTTTTATTACACGCCCACAATAAAAGTTTGGTGACATCAAACAAAATTTTCCATCAGTTTTTTTGATGACCGAGTTTTGATTTGTATATTTATAGCATAAGAGTAGAGTCCAAATAAACAGGACACTTTGAAAAACAGAAGATATTAAATGAACTTAGAAAAAAAAACAGTGTAAACATAGCTTAAGTTTTACAGTTTAAGCGCAACTGTAAAATATGAGAGCAGCTTGAGAGCGAGAGCGGGAGAGAGCGAGAGAGCTTTAACGCTGCGCAGTCGCAGTTGAGCAGGTGGTAAGGAGTGGCGGAGGGGCGGAGGGGCGGAGTGAAGTGATCAATCAGTGTGTTGTGCGTGGAATTTTCGGTATTTCCTGTTACTTTTATTGTTGTGTTGTATTTTTTGTTGCTTGTGTTTCATTGGCTTTTTATCAGCGCCTAGTTTGGTGGCTTTGGTTTACAGCAATCTCAATGGTTGCTGCTTTATTTCATTTTATTTGATTTTTGCTTTGCAAAAACAATTTAAGCCAAAAATTTAAATAATTTGCAGTAGCTGCGCTTGTGGGTGGATGCTGATAATAACAAAGTTGAGATGCTGCGCTGATCTTGATGATGATGATGATACTCTGGGGGCAATATGAGGTCACGTCTTAACATAGAGCAAGAGCAATAAAAAAAAATAGAAGAGAGAGAGAGCATCAAGCGAAAGCATCATACTAAAACAAAACACAATTAACTTTGGGTTTATATGTATATATATAATCATGTGTGTGTGTGTGGGACTTGAAAACTAAACCAACAGCATTCCAATGTGTGACGCACATAAAAACAACAACAACAACAAAGTAGCTAATAAAACTACAACAACAACTAAAGAAACTATTGAATTTTTGTACTCTTCTCTCTATCATTCTTTTTTCATTGACGTTCGTCATTCATTTGCTTTTGTTATTGTATTACAGTTTCTATTTTCCCACAACGAAAAAAATACACCTGCATTTTGGAAACCTGACTTAATTGTTTGTTTTGTTTTTTCTCTTTTTCCATTGGATTTTCATTCATTTTCCCTTGAGCATCGTTTGTAGGTTGGATTTTGGAGTTGTTGCTATTAGAACATCTTAGTCCCTTCACTATTTTACATAACCAGTTGTTACGTTATTACAAAGTAATCTGCAACTAAGTTACGAAAACACGTGATGAAAATCGTGTTCGAAGAGAAAAGACAAAATCCCAAATATCTAAAATTAAAAACTTTCTAGAACTGAATGCAAGCATTAAATAACTAGATAAAAAAAAAATGGTATTCCAAATTTGTTTAAGCTTGTCTCGTACACACACATATGTACCTATGTGTATGCATGTATGCGTATGTATTTCCCATTCATTGACGTCTTTGGGCCCGGTTTTTATTTGGCATTTTTGTTGTTGCTTGTTATTGTTTTGCCATTTTTTATAGTTTATTTAAATTTGTTTGCTTTATTTTGTTGTTGTATAGTTTCTTATCCGTTTTTTATAGTTTATACGCAAAACGTGTTGCACAATTTCAATTTTTGCTAACGTCAGAAGCAGCGCCTCCATAAAGGCCAAAACACACACACACACACATACATACAATTAAATAATGTATTGGTGGTGTGGTGTGTATTTATGTATATAAAAATAAAGTTTATAAATTTTGTACTTTACACGTTATGCCCCACACTTTTTTTTTATAGGCTTTAACGCTTGAAGTAAAAAAAAAAATAAAGAAGCAAACTGGCTTTAAAAAAAATATTTGGCTTGAAAGAGCAAAACAACAACGAAATGGAGACCTAACAACAACAACGATTTTTTTAATAGAAATGTAAACAAGTGGCAATGAACTTTATATAAGATGTTGTATGTATTTTAATGCCCGAAAGTCCTTGAACTCGCCAAAACAAAAACAACTTGAAACGTTTGAACTTGTTGATGGCGTCTACGGCAACTTCTTTTTATGTGCTCTCATTCTCGCTCGCTCGCTCACTCTCTGTCTCTCGGACTGTGCTTACGTTGATCTGCCTGCCTGCCTGCCTGTCTGTCTGTCGCTTCGTTCGTTTGCCTTGTCTTTTGTGGACCTGTTCTTGCCGCCTTGTTATTCTGTTGTTGTTTTTGTTGTTAGTTCAAGTTCCGCTTAAGCTGCTGCTCGTGTTGTGCCTATAAGCGAACGATTATTAGTTTTTGTTTTGACTGCTGCGACTGCGCTGCTGACTGCTGCGTATGCGCTTTAATTTATTACGTTTTAAATAGACGGACATTAACTGTGGTGACTTAACAGCAACTGTTAAACTTTACAGTGTGTTGATGGTGTTGATGTCGCAAACAGTTGATTGTTTGTTGTTGTTCTTATTGCTGCGTATCAAAGTTCAGGCACGCGCTTTTCTCTGATGTATACAATAACAACAACAACAATAAATTAACATGTCACTCATATAAGCAATAAAAAAAAATTCAAATGAAAATATCAAAAATTGAAATCTGCATAATTGATTTATTTTTATTATACAGCAAAACAATAATTTGTATCTGTTGTGTATAAAACCGACTAATTGCATATTTTGCATTTCTTTACATCTTATCTCATTACACACACACAGATAAACGGAACACAGCAACAGCAGCAACCACAGCTACAAAGCACAGCGACTAGCGCCAACCTTGCAGTCGCCGCAGTTGTCGCAGTCGCCGCCGCCTCCTCCTCGAGCAGCAGCAGCAGCAGTAGCAGCATTGAGACGACAACGCCACAACTGAATATAGCTGCAGTTACAGCAACAACAAACACTGCAACAGCTACCACAACAGCTACAGCAACAACGGCAACAATGCCGGCTATGCCAAAGGAGAAAGCCACAACTGCCGTGTCCTTGAGCGAATCAAACTTTTCTGAACTTAAATTAAAAGATTTAAGCGTATTAGTTGGCAACAACTCTGCTGCCGCCGCCTCCCCAATGGCAACAACAACAGCAACGGCCACAACAGCCAGACGCATGCATCAGCAACAACAGCAGCAGCAGCAGCATAATCTCTGCGGTTGCGGCGCTTCCTCGGCGGCGTCAACAGCAACAACCAACAATACCAGAGAGAACAATAACAATAGTCCACTCGGCTTCAACTACAAATATTTGCCAATCAGTGAGTATACTCAATACACATGCACATTTATGCATAGATACACACATGTACGCTGTACACACAGTACACAGTACATGTTGCTTGCAACATTTATTGATTGTCAACCATTTATCGTTGTTTTTTAAACAGTACGCCGCACATCGCCTTTGGCCGCAGCCGTTGCCGGCGAACGAGTGCAACCCAATAGCCGAGACAGCAGCGAGACCGCAGCAAGGCCGCAGAATAGCAGAAGCAGAATGTGCTGTCGTCAGCACTATCACAATGGTTTTCAGCAACAGCAAACGTCGTCACCTGCAATGTCTTCATCACCACCAGCGACGCCGCCGCCGCATATGAATGCGTTGGCGATGACGTTGTCGGATTTAGCAGCTCCACCAGCAGCAGCAGCACCAGCGGCGACAACAACAACAGCAGCAGCAGCTACAACAACGTCGACAACAACAACAACGGTCAGCAGCTCCACTGAAACAGTGGCGCCGCCACAAACGCCACCAAAGAAGTCAGCCAATGATTATATCTTTGGCCGTTACATTGGCGAGGGCAGCTTTAGCATGGTCTACCTGGCCGTTGATATACACACACGCCGCGAATATGCCAGTAAGTACACTCACTTGTTGTTGTTGTTTCACTTTCGTTAAGAACTGCCCACCCCCACACACACACATACACTTATACGATATATATATACACACTGAGCAGTTGTGTGGCCTCCTTTGGCCGCCTAAATGCTTGGCGCCGCCAATGTCTGGCTAGAGAATGCGGTCGCCATATAGACGCCGCCGTCTGTCACACGCCATCACCTGCTGCTGCACAATAGCAGCAAGCAACAACAACTACAACAAATAGCAAACAACAATTGCAGCGCAATCTTTTGCCAGCTGATTCTAGTTAATGCCAGCAGACAGGCGACAAAAATGTCGAAATACAAAACTCAGACCAGTCGCTTGCCAAGAGAAAAAGTTTAACCAAATCATTAACTTTTTATTGTTATCAAAAAATTATCACAAGATGATGTTAAAGAAGAAGAAGCACGAGGGAGGATTTATAGTTCTCTCATACAAACAAATGTTTAGCTTTGGTCTTTGTCGGGTGGATTAATATATAATGAAACCGAAACGAAACGAAAAAAAACAAGTGACATTCTTTTGCATTACATTGCATTGCGTGAGTCGTGAGTCGTGAGTAGCTCAAAAATGTCAATCAAAAGCGGGTTTTTTTCTTTGCTAATTACATGTGTATATAATATATAGTACGTAGTATATAGTATATGGACTAATACGTAGTCACTAAGCCATCACGTGCCCGCCTAGCCGCCTATTTTTATACAATATTTATTTTCTCGCTCGCAAGCAATTTAATGTTTTTTGTTTTATCTGAGTTAAATATGTATGTATGTATATGTACATATTGTTGACGTCTTTAGTTGACGTGTTTAGTTGGCCTGGCCCACTCGTTGTTGTAGTGGCAAAAGATAATCAGTCAACAACATCAGCTCTAGCCAAAAAGTTGTTGCTCTGATAAGGCGGCTCGGCTGATGCCAAAATGCCAACGGACGGACAGGCAAGAGCGAATGTCAAAAGCTGACGTCGATTTGTTGTTTATCGATTAAATCAAAAAATAAACTTAAAACTCCGAATTGGAAAGAGTCGTCACTTTACTAGAATACATTTCATTTCCATATTGGAACGAGAAAACAAAAATCACTTGGAAAACACAAACCACCTGTTAAACCAATTGTCGCTAATTTGTAAGCATTTACTGTACCATATATGTACTACGTGTGACAGTTGTTTTTAACAAGCTATGTATATAGTATAGTATATAGCTATTTGACTGACTTACTAACTGACTGATTGACGTAAAGAGGGGCTGGCTGGCAGGCAGGCAGCCCCTAACCTCAAGATCAGCTGTTGTTGTTCTGTTGATAAGCGTCAACAACAAGCGCCATGCACACGTCCTCCTCCTCCTACTCCCCTTTGTCTACCCCCTGGGCTACCAAGCACATCCAACAACAAGTCAAACCCACTTGCCTTGTTTTAGTTATTTATTATTTTTATTTAGCGTTTTTTTTTTCTTTTTTATTATTCAATTAAAGGCAAATAACTTGCTAAATAAGCAGCTGTTATGCCTTGCCTTACATACATTTTATTATTATTTTACCTGCTTATTTTTGTAGCTAGTTGTTGTTTTTTTATTAAATGACTTCTAGTTTTGAAAGCTATCTCTAACTTGCCGTCCCGTCCCGTCGCTCATCTCATCAGAGCTTGGCAAATATTTTGTTGCCATTTTATTAACAAACAAAAATGCAAATTTACTCAAAGATTTGTTTATTTAGCATTATTGTGAAATGCAATGCTAAATAAATCAATAAATGTAGAGTATAAAAATAATATTTTATGGCACGTGTTGCAACAAAGTTGCAAGTAATCAACAAAAAAGCAGAAGAGGAAGAGAAAAGAAAGCAAGCAAGAAGCAGAGACAGGCGCGTGTCATATCAGTGGGGAGAGTTCAGTGGCGTTGTTGATAAAGACGACACACAAAGTATGCAATTTATATTATGTATTGTAAATATATAATTTACTTAGCACAGCTGTACATAAGTCTTAACACCTACCTAGTGGGGCAAGTAAAAGTTTTAATTACTACGCTTGTTGTTTATTTACCATTTTGCTGTGGGTGCTGTGGGTGGCGGCATTGGCCACTTGTGGTAAGAAAATAAACACTATGATGGTGTGAAAAGATCGAGGGGGGCGGGGAGTTGTAAAGTGTGTTTATTGATGCTTGAAAAGCTGAAGACCTACCTATTAAATTGCATAAAGATTAAAATGAAAGAATAACAACAAAGCAATGAACTAAACAAAATTATACAAAAACAAAAAATCCTACCTGGGGATATAACGCTGGATGATACTTGAAATTTAGGCTCCTTGAAAAAGCTGAAAGAAATTCCATAAAGATACTTTAGAAAAATCATTTTTAGCAAGCGTCTACTGTACCTCCTCCTTGTGTATGTACAATGAATATTTAAGTCTGGAAGCGAGCAAAACAATAACAATGATAATAATTTTTCCATAAGTTTTCTTGTTTACTTTCTTGCTGTGTTGTTGTTGTTGGTATTGCTCTTTTGAAATTAACATTTCATTACAAAGTCAAGCATAATGTGTGTAAAAACATTGTAGCTAAATTTTCAAATGAGAGAGGCTACGCAGTTTTCTTTTGATACATACAAATAGACAACATATAGAGAAAATACTTCATTTTTCAATTTGTACAAGAATTTTTTAATATTATGCGTGTTTGTGTCGCTTTTCCGATTTAAAAATAAAATCAAGTACAAACCACTTTGATACCAGTTTAAATTGACCGACCGACCGCCGGCCTCAGACAAACAAATAAAACTGGCTGGCAACATTTTGTTTGTTAGCAACATGTTGCTACGCCTACACATTTACTTATACACACACGCATTCGCTCTCGTTCGTGTCTGCTGTTGCTGTTGCTGTCTCTCTATTTCCACTCATCATGAACGCAGCAGTTTTCGTTTTCATTTTTGTTGCTAATGTTGCCGACGCATTGTTTTTGTTGCTGTTGCTGTTGATTTTTGTCACATGTACACATTGTGTGTGTGTGTGGATTTTGCTCATTTTGAGCGTAGTGTTTTTATTTTGCCATTACCGTCGTTCTTTTACTTATGTATGTATGTACTTTGTGTTGTAGTTGTTGTTGTTGTTGCGCTCATTTCAATTTTCGGCAATGACGACGAAAACGTAAGCAGCGCCGTCTACTTGACGCCAAAGTGCGTGTGTACACACTTACATACATACATACATACATATGTATGTACTACGTATTGTACATGCGTTGCGGCGCCAATTCTTTTCGTGCTTTTTGAACACTGTCAAAATGTGAGAGTGTGTGTGTGTGGCGTTTATTTTGTATTTCATCAGACGGCGCAAATGTTGCAAATGGGGCGCGCAGCTGTCGTTAGTTGTTGTTTTTGCGCTTTTCCCACGCCTTCTTGCAGCATTTTAGCAAATTTTCAACGTTACCTGAGCTGAGGCATTTTCCTTTGGCCTTTTGTGCGCTGCTGTACGCCAACACGTGCTTGCTCTGCCATATCGCTGCTGCTGGCAGCGTCTAATCCTGCGCAGCCGTCGCAGACTTAAATGAGTTGTTGTTGTCAGCTGCTGCTATACATCTTTCTCTCACTTTTACCCACCGCTGCGTTTTGTTGTTTTGTCCGCCACGCTTAGTTGATTTCCAAGAATTTTTCATAGATCTCACACAGAGACATACATATATTTTCTCTATGTGTGTATTGCTGGCTTTAGGATTTTCCATGTGGATTTGTAAACATCTTTAAAATTGTTTTTTCCTCACCTACACACACACACACTGCAGGCGGTCCGGTCCCCATTCCCATACAACTCTGAACTGCAGCGTAGAAACGTTATGGCATTGGCACAGGCATGCACGTGTATTTGACAAGATGATGAGAGAGGAGCGGCAGTGGCAGCTTATGGTTTATTGAACTACGCAGCGCTCCCCTTACTAACCTAACAGCAGGGGAAGAAGCATATTCCGGAGCATAGGCAATTTTGGGCATTGAACTCGTTTTAAGTCTGTCTGGGGGTTGTGTTTTTATTGCCGTTGTTTCTTCACAATACCAATACACTTCAAAGCCAGCTTCTTGCTGCTCTGCTACCTTGCTGCGCTGCTTCTGCTTCTGTGTCTGCTCCTGCTCCCTTTTCTTATGTTTTTTTTTAATTACACATTTATTTTTGGCCAGCAGCTGGCGCGCGCAGTTCAATGCACAGAGCCAGACAGCAGCTGCGCCGTCGCAATGTCTTAAGACAAACACACAGATACACACACACATATACAGACAGACCCACAATTCTGCCGTAAAGGTGATGAGCCGAGCTGCAAAGACCCTTTAAGTAAAAATTTTAGAGCCATTTTTGTAACACAATATGAGTGGCAGGAATAAGCGTAAATAGGTCATTCAACTTGAGTAATTCTTGTTT
Organism: Chymomyza amoena; assembly: GCA_037043745.1. NCBI lineage: Eukaryota > Metazoa > Arthropoda > Insecta > Diptera > Drosophilidae > Chymomyza > Chymomyza amoena. The sequence continues at coordinate 36,146 of JBAMAX010000240.1, forward strand.
AATGAAACAGAATAAATTCGGCAAAAAAATATAAAAAAAAAAAGAATAAAAAATTCATGCGAAAAGTTTTAGCCGCTGATCAATCAACTTATTGAATTTATAGTGCTCTAAAAATTCTAGGCACCTGTTTGTTACGACGTTACTCTTGCCTCACGTCACGTCTTACAATATTTTTCTTTTTACGGCCGCGTAACATCTGGGGCATGGAACTGAACCCCACTTAGGAATCACACGCAACATGTTTGCGCATGCACGTGCCAATATCACTTAAGCTCCTTGGCTGAAGGCCAGGCCAGGCCAGGCCAGCCAACCCTAAGCTACCTCCTTAGTTTGGTGACTAATTTAAGACAAGTTCTTTCGTTTGCTTTAATTTCTAGGGTGGCATGCTTTTTATGACTGTCACTGTCACTCACTGTTAACTGGTCTTATATTACTTGGTTGGATGGTCGCTCGCTCGGTCGTCCCATTGCCAAAGTTTTATGCGCTTCCGTGTACGCACAAATATGTAAGCCAAGCCGCCGAGCCGTGTAGTAGTAGAATATTGTAGTATTTGTATCTCTTCAGGCCTTTTGCTAAACATTTTTATAGTTACGAATCTTCCGGCGCCCCTCCGATTCCTTCCTGACCGACCGACCCGACCATTTGCACACGCTTTTCGTTCGTTCGTATTTTCATATTAAAAATCCTTTGCGTGCAGTCAATATGTCGCCCCAAAGGGCAATAAACTTTATGTCTCCAAACACCGAAAGCAACAATAACAATAAAAACAACACACTGAACTGAACCCAGGGGGGGCGGGAGGCTAAGAGAGTGAGTAAGTAGAGTAGTGTGTAAGGCTCAAGCGGTATGTGCCCCAAATGTTGAACTCAAAATGATATAATGATGACTCACAGCGGCTACGACGAATCACTCACAACAGTCATTTCGCAACATTCCAATACTCTTTATCCACTCCACCCCCCCTCACTCTGTTACCTGCTGCTGGCGCTGGCTCTGGCTCTGTCATAATAGGTTTTTGGCACCACTTTGGGACACATTGAAATGAGTTTCATGCGAAACAAGAGGCAAGTTACGTCATGGAACCGACAACGAACCGACAACAAACAAACCCATACAACCAATAAACAAGCGCGTTGCGAATTGCCTCAAAATTTTGTTGCCCTCTAGTTCTGTCCGTCTGTCTGTCTGTCTATTTGCTATTTTTTGCTCCTCGTTTATTGTTTGCTATGCCAATTTTTGACAGTGTGTTTAGTATATATATACTATATATACATATATGTATATATTCTTAAGTACATATTGATTGTTGCATTTCAAGATACTTTTTCGCATAAATTTTCACTCATTCATTCATTTTTAAGTGCTAATTGTTTGGGTATCTCATGGCAATTTGGCACTGCTCCCAAAATTGTTTGCAGATTAAGTAACAAAAGCCAAAAAAAAAAAAATTATTTGATGTTTGCTTGAGCAATACACAGAGAGGGGGAGAGATACCCAAAAGCAAATCTTAAATAAAATAACAAAAAAAATAAAATAGAACTTTTCCGGAGATCCGGCGAGTTGTTGGCTATTTTTGTATATGGAGAAAATTATTGGCATTCCAATAGAGCGAGCTGAAAATAGCCACAGAAGAGAGCTCCTAAAAATGGAGCAGTGGTTCTGCCACTTCCCATTGGCGCCAAAGATTGGCCGCGTTCGGTTCAAACACCTTTTGAAGAAAAAGCGCTGCAATTTCCTGTCGATGTGTTTCAATTCCATAACATTTCTAAACGGCCTTGCGCCTAATTAAGTCTTGTTTGCTCCCATAGCTCTCGGCTTAACTTGGCTAAGACGATGACGTTGCTCCAGCGGCAGCGGCGCTGCTCTCTGTAGGCTGCCTGAGCTGAGCATGCATTCTCATATGCGAAAATTTCCTGTTTGACTGCTGCTGAGATTGCAGCGACTTGACTTGGATATCTTCTTCTTGGAATGCAATCCAACCAGATTGTTGTGCTGCTGCTGCTGGTGCTGCTTCTGTACAGTTTTCTATTTTGCGATGTTTGTTGTTATTATTGTTGTTGATTGTAAACAGCTTTTGGCCATTGTCCTCTCATCTCAGCGCAGCCACCAGCCAGTTTGCTGGAGTTGAGTTTTATTTATAGACAAACTCGACAATTGGCTGTGGCAGACAACGACGATGGTGATAGCCATGATGATGATGATGATGTTGATTATGTTGCACTGCATTATCGGCCAATGCCAACAACTTGTTTGGCATTTTTATGGCATTTATCCAGCATCAACAATAACTCGTTGCATTTGAAATTTCTGCATGCTTGTTGATGTTGTTGTTGTTGTTGGTTCTTGTTCTATTTCCACTCGTCTGTTCCAACTGTCCCATACTGGTTCAACTGCATTCCTTTGCCGCGTGTTGCAGCAACAAGTTGCAGTTGCGTTCCCTTGTACATACTTCTATTTGCAGTTATTATTGGCGCGCTTTATTTTCGTTGTTTTTGTTTAAACGTGGAATTTTGCATATTTAACATTTTTATAAATAAAACTGTTGCTGTTTTTGATTAAATGCATTTTCGTGTAATTTGATCTTTTATTTTGCGAAATAATGTTGATTTTGGGAAAAAAATAAACTCATTTTTGATGACACAAACGCAGACGAAATAAAAAATAAAACAAGATGTAATAATAATAAATAAACAAACAAATGGCAAATTAAACGCATATAAGATAATTATTCCACGCCGCCCACCAGAGACAGTCTGTCTGTGTGTGTGTGTGTGTGTGTGTGTATCTGTGTGTTTTATTTATGTATAAATTTTGTTTCTGGCTATCACGTTGCGGTCTGGACAAATATTTATGCTTCAAGTAAATTGCTTTGTGTTTTTTTTTTTGGTTCACATGCATTTGGACTACATTGAAGTTCAAGGTTTTGCCGGCGACTTTATCAGCAGCGCTGCAAACGCGGCCATTAAACTTAATGTCACAAAAAAAAAAACAACAAATAATTCGCAGCTTAAAAAAGGCGCGCAAAATTTTTAATGTGATGCGCACAAAATTTGAATTAAAGCAAATACTTTGGCCTACACCCGCCCCCTCTGCGCAAAAGAAAAATTAGAACGAAAAAAGGGGAAAAAGCGAAATAAAACCACATGCGATTTAAAACGCGCACAAATCGCGCCAGCAAGATTTTGCTGAATTTATATTTTAATCCATTCTGCATTTCATTTGGCACTTACTCACACACTTGCAAAACGTTAACCAATATCTACAGAGAGAGAGAGAGAGCGAGAGAGAGCCAGCTGCTGCCACTATTGCAAAAAACACGTAAAAAACAAACAAAAATTAAATAATACTTTTGCGCACCATTTTTTGAAGGTCAATTTTATTTTTACGCACTTTTTTCTTGTTTTTTTTTTTGTTCTCTACGCTCATTTTCGTTCGTTTTTCGCATAGGAAATTTAAAACGCATAAAAAATCGCAATTTTTTTTTTTGTTCAGTTTTGTAGTTGTTTGTTTCGTGTTAATCTTTTAATTGCCATTTTTTGTTTATTTTGTTGTTGCTATTGTTGTTGTTGTTGTTGCCCACTCGACTTATCGCCGTCTGATTTTGTTTTTAGACTAGATTTCTATTTTATTTTTTATTTTTACGATTTCATTTGGTTAATAGTTGTTGTTTTTGTTGGCGTTTTGTTTTGATCTTGAAATGAAATAATCATGGCAACATTCTAAAGATATTTATTGTTTATTAGCGGGTTTCACAAGCTCAGCAGTATTAAATATATTGTATATGTACTATATGTCACTTTAATTTATTAGTTTTAGACGTTTTATTTACTTATGTTTTTTTAAATGTTTGCTTTTGTTTACTGTCAATCAAAATTCCAAGTGTTGTAAACTTTTCACGGTTTTATTTTTCTGTAAGCTTTTCGCAATGTTTATACGAGTTAATCTTTATTTATGTGGCTGGCTAACTAACACTCTTACTTGAGCTCATTTAGCATTTAATTTATGAATTTTCAAAATTAGAAAGCTGCAGCAACAAAAACAACATTTGTCGATGCTGCTTTCAGTTGGCAACAACCAACAACTACCTATAAAAAATAAAATTGAAATTCGAATAACAAAAAAATAAAAGCAAAATTCGGTGGTATAATAAAAATTGGTCAGGCAATAAACTAAGCTATGAAATAAAAAAAGAAGAAAACGAAACAAAAATTAAATCAAATAAAAATAAAAACAAAAATAAAACCAACCACACGCTCCTCGTTCGTACTCGTACACATTAAAAACAACTTTAACTTTGGTTTGGGGAAATTTGCTGATAAAGCGTTTGCCATTTATTGTATTGTTTTGTGTTTATAAGGGGTTAAGACGACTTGAGCTTAAGCTTAAGTGTGTTTCATTGCCCAAATTGTTTCAATTTCAATGCCAAATCCCAGTGACACTTTGTGGGTAATAATTCAAGTAGTGTGTGGCGGAGGCTGAGGCGTCTGGGCCAGTTCAACAACCAGTTTAGAATTTTTTCCTACAGTGGCTTGCTTTCAAACAAGTTCTTAAAGTGCGCTCGCTTTCATTGCAACAACAACGACAACGTTGTGAAACAAACTCTGTGTAAACACAGCGTAAAGAGAGACTCATTTTCACAACAACAAAAATCACCCTATACACGCCACTGTCTGTTAACGCTCCGTTTGATCCACATTTTTTAATTAAACCTTTTGCATAAACTGTTAAACTTGCTAACTCACTCTCTCACGAACAGTATCTTCGCGCCCTCTCTCTTATGCTGATTTGTTTGTCCGTCTTTTGCGACTCCTTTTGAATTCTTATTTCAATAAATCACATAAAATGTCAAACTGGAACATGCACAAGCAGCAAGCGACAGCAAAAGTCTGTCTATATACAGACATATGTGCATATGTGTGTATTTATTTGTTTGTATGTGTTTGCAAATAATCGCTAAAATGAAATCAAAATCAAAGCATGGCCGACCGATTGACAGCCGACAACATTGTCGCTAACGTTTTGTCAAGTGCAACTTTTTTTTGTTTCTTGCTTTCTTCCTTCTTCTTCTATCATTATAACTGATTGATAATTAAACGCTTTAGCTTTTAATTTTTGACAAGTTGAATGCTTTATTTTTGTCGGCTGCGCATCATTCACATAACTTGTGAATTTTTATTGTTCTCACGCGCTTATAATGCGCTTTTTTAATTATGTATCTCATTATTAAACGCTACATGTGTGTGTGTATGTGTTGTTTATTTTATACACTTACATTTGTGCGAGTTTGCCGGTTGCAGTTTCTTCTACCTTCTTATATACAAACAGAAAGTTGTTTGTCGGCTGTTTGTGTTTTTTGCTTGTAGCTTTTGTTTTTTTGTTTTATTTTATTTTTTTTTTATCAGCACTTGAATTTTAAATTGAAATTTACAGTTGTCTGCGATGCTGTCGTTGCCGATTGTTGTTGTTGTTGTTAGTGTGGTTTATTTTTAAATTTCATTGAAAAAGTTGCTGCGACGACAAAACAAACGCAAACACAAACATACACACACATACACAGACGCAGACAACAATGACAACTGCCCACACGAAAGGCGGCGCGATGCGACGCGACGCTCGCTCAGCTGTTTGATCATTCGTCTTTGAGGTGCTCAAGAGATAGTTTAGCATATGATGAGCTGGGGCGGCGGTATCCGACAGTAGAATACCCTGTGTTCCCAGATGTATCTAAGTGCTCAGATGATCTTATGATGTAATATTCTTTGTACCACAATGGTAGAGTGTATAAGAAGAAACAAACTCAGCGAAATAGACAGAAATAGTTTACAGCCAAGTGACAATTGTTGTTGCTATTATATACTTATTTGCATGTGTGGGTAAGCAGCAGTGGGGCGTCGCCGCTGTCTGGCTTTGTGACACTCGCCCACATACCAGACATTAGATTCTACCATATACCAGACAGTTATTTAACAATTCCCAACCTTGCCAGATTACTTACCCCCCAGCCATCCACCCAGCCACTTGAACCATTTTACTTACCTATACTTTTGCTTTTTTTTTTTTCATTACAGTCAAAGTATGCGAGAAACGCTTGATTTTGCGCGAACGCAAACAGGACTATATAAAACGTGAACGCGAGGTTATGCACATGATGACCAATGTGCCCGGCTTTGTAAATCTATCCTGCACTTTCCAAGATCAGCGTTCCCTCTACTTTGTCATGACGCATGCGAAAAAGGGCGATATGCTGCCGTATATCAACAAAGTGGGCAGCTTTGATGCCGCCTGCACACGTCACTATGCCGCCGAGCTTTTGTTAGCCTGCGAGCACATGCATCGACGCAATGTAGTGCATCGAGATTTGAAGCCGGAAAACATACTCTTTGATGAGGACATGCACACACTTATTGCAGATTTTGGCTCGGCCAAGGTGATGACACCCAAGGAGCGAGCCCAAGCAGCTGCTCAATTGGCGGGTGGCACTACGCGTTTGCGTCGTTTTGGGCGCACCGTGGATGATGATGATGAGGATAGCGAAGAGTTGTACGACGATGAAGAAGACTATGAGGTGGACGATGATGAAGATGAGGAAGAAAATTATGAATATATAACAGATGAATATTTTACGACGGGTTACCGTCGACGTCAGCAGCCAAACTATCAACGTCGCCGTAAGGGCAGTTTTGTGGGCACGGCGCAATATGTTTCCCCCGAAGTGCTACAAAATGGTCTTATAACACCAGCGGCTGATTTATGGGCGTTGGGCTGCATTGTTTATCAGATGATATCTGGCTTACCACCATTCCGTGGCAGTCACGAATATGTCATCTTTAAGGAAATTCTTAGCTGCACGGTTGACTTTCCACAGGGCTTTGATAAAGATGCCGAAGACCTAGTCAGATGTTTGCTCAAGGTAGAGCCACGTGAGCGTTTAGGCGCGCAAGATGAATTTGGTCATTACGATAGCATACGTTCGCATCCATTCTTTGCTGGTATTGATTGGGAGAATCTGCGTCAACAAACGCCGCCGCCAATTTATCCATATTTGCCAGGCGTCTGCAAGGATGAGGACTTTCGCTCTAGCCCTGTGCCCGATGACTTGGAACCCGGCTTGAATAATCGTCAAATAGGACATTTGCTTGCCATGGAACTAGGCGTGGGCAGTACGTCCTTCAGCGGCTATGCAACGGAGGAAACTGCGATAGCTAAACGTGAGTATTTTAAAAATTCCAACACAATTGAATGTATACTAAATATGTTCTCTTTGATATTTTGTAGATCCTTTCGATCTGGTCGATGAGGAAAAAATGCAGCGCTTGGAGAAACAAAAGACTGACAAGTGGCATGTATTTGCCGATGGCGAGCTAATACTTAAGAAGGGCTTCATCAATAAGCGCAAGGGTTTATTTGCTCGAAAACGCATGGTTCTGCTTACAACAGGGCCGCGTCTGATCTACATTGATCCAGTGCAGATGATCAAGAAAGGTGAAATACCCTGGAGTCCCGAATTACGTGTCGAGGCCAAGAACTTTAAGATCTTCTTTGTGCATACGGTAAGTGAATGAATTATGAATTGTATTGGACAGAATCGGACAGAAATTACTCGAACACTTGAAACTACCTGTGCTTTGGTACAATATTTCCGCATAAGTCGTTGTGGGTGTTCTAAAATTATAATGGGACCGGCCTGCCAGCGGATGTTTTTGCAAGATTTGAAGGTGAAAGTGCAATGGAGGCGAGATAAGCTCGGTCGGATCCAGCAGCTATCGTTTCTTATCTGTCAGCACCAGCAACCACACCTACAGCAGCTGTTAGCGCTGTGTCAGCTCAAGGTTATTGCTTTTTTGCAATGAAATGAGACACCTACAACGACAAAAATAGCATGGAATGTATCTCATTTATGCAAATACGTGCCACTGCCGCGGCTTCGCCCCGCAATTCTGCTGCATTTGCAGTTGGCGCGTGCAAGTCGTAAAAATGGCTGCAATATAATTGTGCCGCATAAAAGTATGCTACATGCGGAGAAAAGTCGTATAGTAAAGTTTAGTTTGTTGAACTTGTGACGTCACGCGATGTATGCATGTATGGTATCCATATGGTCAGGAGGACACGCGTACTTGTGAGTGCGTGTTTTTATTTGTTTTTGTGTTTATGGCTAATGAAATCAAATTAAACGCGACATTGAAAACTGCACACACGCAACACAGATAAAAATGATTAGTAGACGATTTTGTCAGCGATTGGCTAATACGACTTTACTACTTAATGGTGGCTTTATTTTTGAGAGAGACAACCTAACAACTAACTTGGCTTATAAAATTTACTTATTTTTCATTGTTCTTCGTTCTTTTACAGCCCAATCGCACCTACTATCTGGACGATCCTGAGGGCTATGCGCTCGACTGGGTCGAAGCTATTGAAAATATGCGCAAGCTAACCTACGGCAGCGACGAGCAGCAGTCAACGTCGACGTCAGCGTTGACGGCGACAGCGACGCCAACGACAACGTCGTGTGGCAGCAGCAATAGCCTAGCCGTTAACTCCGCCGCAAACTCGAATTCCTCCGCCTCCTCCAACTGCTCGCCCACAACGCGCAGAATTTCGCCAGCAGCGAGCAGAGGTCTGCCGGCCGAATCTACAGCGACGCCTCCTCGTGGCAAGAAGACGGCCTCTAATTAAATGCAAAAGTTAAATGCAAATTTAGTTTAAATTTAGTGCAAGAGCATATATACAATTAGTCGCGCGCAGTAGTAGGAAAAGTTAAAAACTTGGCTTAAACTAATTGCAAAAAAAAGAGAGAAGAAAAATAAAAAAAAAACCGTCAAGATGGTGTTTAGTGCTAATTAGAGCTTGTTTTGGGTTTTTCCAAACTGCGTTGTTTCCTCACTATCTACCCCCCCTAGCCCTACGCCCACTCAAAGCTAAGTATCTTTATGTAATTATAATTAACAAAAATGAAAACAAAACAAAAAGAGTGCATGACATGGATACAAGGACGGACAGCCAGTTGGTCGAAAGCAGTTGAGCAGTCAGTCAATTTGACACTAAAGTTTGGTTACAAATTAAGAGACTCGGCAATGTTTATCTTTAGCATAGATTTTTTAGAACGTAGTTAGTCACAATTTAAATGAATTACATTTAGAACTAGCAGGCTGAGCCGCCACGCACACACAGACAGACACACGCGGCATGCAACAAAAACTAATGCAAAATTTCTCGACTTTTGTGAAATTTTTTGCAAAGCTTGCAACTTGCGTGTTTGTGTGGGTGAATGTGCGAGAACCGAACCATTCTCTTGATGTCTTTTTGCTTGAATGCTGCTTGACGATATTTTTCGCTGCACGTCTCTTTGCCATGTTGCAACATGCAACAAAGTCGAGTCGAGTCGAAATTCTAAGCCTAGACTAAAGCTTAATTAAATTCAATTGTACTACTAGCAAAATGTAAACTCTATCTGTAATTGTAATTGTAACTTCAGTTGTATCTATAACGTTTAGTATATAGTATAATTTGTAATTGTATAATTTCATAACGGGAGTGTGTATGTCATGTCAAAACAAAAAAACAAAAACGAAAGAAAATTATGTTTTAAGCACCCATATACTATATAAATGCATCTATATATATATATAAATATATACATATGAATAAGTATCGATTGTAATTGTAGTTGTAAACAAAAAAAATTGTATGTATTAGAACTATTTATGCGCACGTCAAAATGTAAACTAAAGAAAGCAAAGCAAAGCCTAAATACTAAACAAAAAGCAAGTAAAAAAAAAACCAACAAAAATCAACAAAAAAACAAACAAATACAAGCAGCAGCTGTTGAGGCTGTGCGGCTCATAGATGGCGCCAGTCAACTAGCCCACAGATGGCGACAGCTTATGTTATATGCTTTATAAAGTATCATAAACAGCTCGCTCAACTTTCTAGTAAATAAATAATTTTTTATGCTAATTATTTGATTTTTACGATTATTTTGTAATGCTTTTTTGCCCTATAAAGAAACGTATAAGACTTGAGCAACAAACAGAAAACAAAAAGAAAGAAAAAAGAAAACAAACAAAAAAAAATATCAAATAAATTTAACAAAAAAAAATCACAATTTATATTCATATAAATGAAATGCAGCAACAATAAGCCTAGGTACAATATTTGCATAAAAGTTTATAAAAGCAAAAGAAAACGAACAAGAAATTTAGTTAAAATTATATTTTGGCATTTGTTTGTGCTTGTTAAATGTCTAAGCGAAAATTAAGAAAGAAAACGCATACAATATATATGTTATATATATAATACTATATATACAAATTATAAACTATTTAAATTTATATATATCTTTTTTTTGTTTATTGTAATTTAATTTGCTTTGCATTGTTGCGGCATTTTGTTTGTTTAAATCTTTCACCGCAGAAGTGTAGTTTAGAAGAAGAAGAAAGTAGCGAAAGAAAGTTAGGAATGAAAAAAAAGTAAATACAGTAAAAACTTACAATTATTGTAAAAGCTTAAAAAGTTCAACACAGGTATAAAATAAAATTTTAACTTAATGTAATTGCGCAAATCCGAAATATTAAGATGAAGAAGTACAGAACTTATCGTATTCGTCGTGTATAGAGTATACGATAGTCTGTTATGTTGTTTGTCTGTCGTCTCATTGTGTTCAGAAAGCAGTAAGCTGCATTTTCCTTTTTAACTTTTGCTTTCGTTTGCTTTTTGTAATGTTTATGGATCAAGTTTCTAAAACTTATGCGTATGTATTAGTTCAATTGTAAACCTAATTTAGGTCTAGACCACGCCCCCTACCCACACGCATACACCCTCACACACACACACACATAGAATACATACCATTTTAGTGTTAAGAAGAAAAAGTGGCGAAAAAGAAGTTAGAAGAAATGAAAGAAAGTAAAAAATACATTTGTATATACATATCGCGTCCGCATAAATGGGCGTGGCCGTAGCAGCAAATTAAATATAACTACAATATATATATACAAACATATATCACTGCGTATATACACATACATACACACATGCTGTATATGTGTATTAAATATATATATTAAACCAATTTTATTTAATTCAATTGATGATTTGAGCTCTTTAACGATTTGTAAATGAGACGAGGAGGAGGAGCAGGGCATGGAAATGGATAAATTAAAATTAGAACGTTAGTAAGCAAAGAAAAAAATTTGCTACTCTATTGTTAAGTAAATTATTTTTTGCTAATTTTAAGTAAATTAAATTTGAAAAACAAAAAGAAAACGCAAACTTTTGCATAAGTATACAATTAATACAATTAAAACTAAATTAATTAAATTATACATACATATACAATATGTGAAAACTTAAAGCAACAACAATATAATAATTGCTAAATATATATTATACTATATACATACATATATACAAAAAATATATTTACGCTAAATGCAAAACTGGAATACAACTACAACAATTATATAATTTATTAATTAAATTAAAAAAAAAACAAACAAACAGATTTGCAGCAACCGAAAGTGAGAGTAATAAATTGTAAAATACATTTTTAAACAAAATACATTATCTCTAAATATATATATAAATATATATACATTAAAAAAGAAAATACATCGGTCAAAAAGCAAAAAAAAACGTATCATTAAAAATTAAAAACACTTTCAAAAACAACAAAAACTAAAAAACAAAAAATTGGTTTTTATTTCAATAGCAATTGGCAAGCCAGACAAAAGTTTTTATTATTTTATATTTCAAAAACTTTGAATAATTTCGGGGCCATTGTAAATACTTAAATAGATGTTCGAATAGTGCCCGAATAAAAGCGAGAAAATGGAGAAATATGGCATGGGTACGATTTAATTTTCAGCTTTTAGTAAAATACTAAATACAAAATATAAAAATATATATTGATTAAAGTTATATTTTTATACATGTTTCTCCCCAACAAAAAAAAAAAAGAACATTTTTTTTAAACATTTCAAAAATATAAACCTACATATAGTACGATATATTAAATACCTACCACACACAATGGTAAAGCAATTACAAAGTCCCAAGAACTTCAATCGAATGAACTTACAAATAGGTTTCGATAACTAAAACAAAACAAATCCAAAAATTTTGATTTTACCTTTTTGTGCTGCAGTACCTAAAAGTCGAGACAGTTGATGGACAAGACGATGCAACTAAAGCAAGTAATAAACTAAGATTAACAATCGCGTAATCGATTAAACTATCGAATAAAGCAATGGCATCGGCATATTTACAATGTAGTTTTTGATAGCCAAATTAATTCGGTTTTGAAATAGTTTTCCAAACAATATAGCAAAGCGAATAACCAAACATCATTTTTTATTCACTTCTATTGCAACTGTTTTTCGTTTTTTCCAAGGATTCTAAGAAACTTTTAAGTACTATGCCTAAATTTATATCACATAGTAAAAGTGCCTAGTGAACAAGTAGAGTAGTTTAGATGAAAAACTCCTTTGAGCTATTTCCGAAACAAAGCGGTTTTCTATTGTACTAAAACTAGCTGCTAATTGTAGATATCTCGATATTTCGTTCTATCATAGATAGGCGGGGGCGGGCAACTCTGGACTATCGAAATTTGTTGCCTAATTTCCGGTTTCGGTTTCTTTATGTCCTGCAATAAAAACAAAAAAACGTTCACACTTTACATGTTTATTAAGTCTGATGAGGAAAAAGTTTTGTTCAATGTTTAAAACCAAATATGTGTTGAATTTTATATTTTTATATTATAATAAATGTAATTCTTATTTTTAAGATTAGCATAAACCCAACAAACGTAAACAATTTGGTATTCTTTTATACCACGAAAAGTGCATAAGTTTGTATGCAATTAAAGGAATTTATTTTTTGTGTTCAATGTGTTGTTCGATACTAGCTAATATTTTGTTAGTTACCCATAGTATATATAGCCTATATATATTGTATTGCATGTACATACAACTTATATACTATATATATATATAGTAAGTACATCTAATTGTATATTGATAAATCTGTAGGCGAAACGATTGCTTTACATATGTACTATATATATACATAGGTATATATATCGATCGTTTAGTCCACATTTATCCAAGTTCAATCTCTAGGGGTGCTAGACTGAGTTATATAAGCATAGACCTAACTGCATGCGTAACCGTAAACGTAATTCAATTACCTTGCAAAGTATCAAATACACTCTACTCTGTATTTATATAGTACATAATAATAATATCTATATACATAGTTCTTATAGTTACATATGACGCGTTTGCGTCTACAGCATCTCTTAAGCCATACTACATACATACATCTATATATAGGTACATACATACAAAAAACATGCATACCTACTATACATACATACATACATAAATACAAATACCTACAAATAGCGCAGCATTACATACCTACAATGATATTTACTGAATGATTGCATTAACTTACTAATAAATATGAAATATAATATACACACATATATATATATATATATATTTATTATATATATAGACAGCCACATATATACAACTATATGAATATATGCCCATATATATTTGTATAGTAACTAAGCAGAAATTATTATGTATCAATATAACAAATAAAAAAATAAAAATACCAAGAAAAGCAAAATGCGCAATATATAAAGCTCTATTACATAAGCGTGAAACAGAAATAAGTTTTTCCGACTGCAATGTTGTACTTTCTGCACTTGAACAAAACCAAGAAACTGAAACTAAAAACAAAACCCAAGAAAACCAAAAGTTCGTTACATTTACGCCATTTTTGCGCTGTTTTGAAATCAACTCAAACAAAAACAAAAACTAAAAGAAAATATCAAACATGTATGAAAAATATGAACCTCCACAAAAAAAAAAAACCAAAATAACGTCAAGTTTGTTAATGAAAATTGAAATTAAGGTTTGAGAATTGCAAAAAGCAGATATATCAAAGTTAAGAAGTTTGATTCAAATAAAAAAAGACGAAAAGAGAAGAAGAAGCAAAGAAAGACAAAGCTGATTCTGTTTTATTTGCAGCGGTTATTTTTGTTTTGCAGCAGCCAGCTTGCGATAGCACTTAGGTTTTGTGTACGTAAAAGAGAACTGCTTGAAGCAGTTGCTAAGAGCGGGACGCATATATGGTGCGTAATTTAGTAAAATGGCATTTAGCTTTTGACTGTCTGCAATGAGCGGCGCAAAATTAAAAATTCAAAAAAAAAAACTGTTGTGCACGCAAATGCCTAACGACATATTTTTAACACTTGAAAGCTTATCAACATTTTCAATAAAAATTAGGCATGAAATTGTTTTCTTTCTTCTCTAAGTACAGGGTGCGCCAGAGAAACTTACTTATTTGTTGAAAGATCAATAACAACAAAAGTACTTCAATTATTGTTTTAATTTTTTTTTTATTTAAGAATACAATATCCTAATTTTTTTCATGCAGTCTCGAAAATGGTGACCCCCATTGCGCATACACTGATGAAGTCGATTTTTGAAATTTGTATCCACTCTTTGCAGCATATCAATCGGTATGTTGGCAATGGCGTCGCGAATGTTGTTCTTGAGGTGTGCTATGGTCCGTGGTCGATCGACATAAACCAGAGATTTCAAATAACCCCATAAAAAGAAATCGCATGGCGTCAAATCTGGAGAGCGTGCCGGCCATTGGAGATCGCCTCTGAGAGAGATGAGGCGGTCGCGGAAATGTTGTCGCAACAAATTCATTGAGTCTCGTGCTGTGTGTGCTGTGGCTCCATCTTGCTGAAACCACACGTTCCTAACGTCCATTTCTTCGAGTCTTGGAAGAAAAAATTCCTCGATCATGTTCCTGTAACGAGCTCCATTCACGGTAACTGCGCGATCGTTTTCTTCAAAAAAATAAGGACAAATAATTCCCATTACCGACATCGCACACAAGACAGTAACTCGCTCACAGTTAAGTGGCTTCTGGTGAAGCTCACGTGGATTTACACCACACCAATAACGCATGTTTTGCTTGTTGACGCAGCCGGAAATGTGGAAGTGAGCCTCGTCACTGAAAATAACGACCGCGTCTTCAGGCTGACTGAAGGGAGGGTGGAGGGAGAAACAACCTCGGGAACTTCCCCCTCCATATGTGCCCTCTCTCGCCCCTCTACCCGACCAACACACCGCGCGGAAATTTTTTCAAATAAGTAAGTTTCTCTGGCGCACCCTGTATAATGTATATATATATATATATATATATATATATATATACTCTTTGGTACAGCATATTAAACACTGCTTCAGCATTGTTAAATTTTTGCGATCATGACAAAACTGAATGGTCTAGAACACAATTGATAATCATTTTAAATGTTTCTCCCTGCCCCAATATTAGTTGGTGATATTTTTTTTTACATTTTAAAGATGTACAGTAGACAAACGAATTCTGAAATTATATGAAACCTGCACGAGAGTTCCACAAAATACATTCTTTCAGCACATCTGTGCTTCAAATATTATTTCATTATCGCTGAATTTACATTGACCGGTAATCCTCCTACAACACGGGTTGCTATAACGCGTTTTCGCTACAACGCGGTTCCCAAAATGCGGAAATTTTCTTACAACGCTGCTCAATGCAATTCTCGCAATGAATTTTTGTTGCTGCATGTTAAATTTATATGAATTAGTTTAAAAATACAAATTTTGGACCGACTTGAAAATCAAGAGAGGATAATTTATATTACTAGATATTTAACTTAAATGAGTCAACAATAAGAACTAATAAAAAAACGAAGGCAAAATTAGAATTTCGGTAGCATCTGGATCCTCTGCATCGCGAAAATAACTGCTTGTCCAAGACCAAAGCAGTGCTGGAAAAATGGAACAATCGCTTACGGTGTGGATAGAAGATATGACGAAAAAACGATTGCCTTTATATGGGAATGTAATTAAGCATAAAGCACTGAAAATATTTAATTATTAAAAGGAAATTGGAACATTGTCAATCGATGAAGACAACTATCAATTTGTAGCTAGAAAATCTAGTCTTTCCGATGTAGAAAATAAAAACTTTTCACTAAAAAGTATCGAAAAAGTTTTAAATATGGCAAAGCAGTTAGAAGAGAACGATCCTTTAAGGGATAGAACAGAAATATTTAAACGAAATCTTTAAAACTACTTAGCTCCCTATCAAAAAATTGATAAAGACTTACGAATTAAGAGCAAACAAACTTTATTATTATAGAAGAATTTTTCAAACCAATAATCGATGAAAGAGTGCCCGAATCTGATAATGGATCAAGCTCAGATTTTGAACTAGTATGAACAAATCGTTCGAGTCAAATCATAGTAAGTGAAGAGGAGGATTTATTAATTTAAGTCATTTTAATTTGAATATGTTACGTAGAATTGAAATTTTATTTTATTTTTGTTTAAATAAAAGAAGTCTTATCAATAAAATTTTATTTCTATCAAATTTTTTATTAAACAATTTTTTAATGTGGAACCAAACTCTGATTTTCGCATGGAGTTTATACCCTCTACAACATGATTTCTTACAACGCGGCATTTTTTGGGAAACTATTCCCCGCGTTGTTACATTTATTTTTAAAAGGTGATAACTTGATTTCAATTGTATTAAAATTTTTATAAGTACTACCTAGTATCCTAGATCTCTAAGACTCGTACAGCAGAAGTGTAAATAATAATTTAATAAAATTAAAGTGCGAAAATCTGAAAGAAGATAACTTTATTTATGGATTCATATATTCCTTTGCATGACTTGCCAAACTTTGACATTTCGAAGACAAGAAAAAGTAGAAACAAAAACTTTTTTTTTAAAGTCCTTTTAAGTGCGCATTTAATTTGATTGCTTAGAATGAGAGAGGAATTAAGAAGTCACCCTTGGCCTTATAAGATAATAGCTCTCTTGGTCATATGTGGCTATTCTTTGGGTCTGGGTTTGGCACTGATCTGGTATGAGTATCATCCAGCACAAAAGCGACAAGATCTTAAGCTGCTCTGGTTTATATTGATATGCGTGCTGCCGCTCGTCGTGATTCTGCTATGCAATCGCCCAATCAGGTGAGTCTGTTTACAGATTTTAGACTTGGTAATAATCACGGAGTTCTTCCATACGCTAGATGTGTGCTGGCCCTATCGCTGCCGACTTTGTGCAGCTCGCGAGGACGTGCTTTATTAATTGCATTAGCCTTCTTTGTGGCAGCCATTGGGCCTACAGCTAATATACTTGCCAATTTGAAGGTGCTACTACGTAGTTTGGCCTGCAGTGAGGAGCTGCTCCGCGAGGCGCTGGGTGAGATGCTGGATGTGCTGCTGGAGCCGGTGCAGGCAATCAAAAAGGCGGTGGCCTTGGTTTTGGACGAAGTGCATCATGTAATGCAGCAAGTGATGGAGGTGATGCTGCGGCTGCAGCACTTACTAGTATATATAAGTAAGTAGCAGCTGACTCTACTTGATTTTGGTCATAATATTGTTGACTTTACTGCAGTTGATGTACTCAAAAACTGCACATTATGGCTGCAGTCTGTTGTGAATCTGTGCAACAAGGAGCTGGGCACACCCTGGACACGTTGCCAACGTTCCGCAAAACTTGCCATGAGCAGATGCAGAGTCAAGCTGGGCATTTTTAAGCCTTTGTGTCATATAACAAAGCTTTTTTTTGGCTTATGCTATCCGACCAAGATTGTGGATGTGTTTTGCACAGCGTTTTGGGAACTGACCGCGGAAATGCTGGACAAGATCTTGGAGCGTTAGTAAAAGTAACTATTTAAAATAATGCACAACTAACTCTTATTTTCGAACAGACTATCGGCAGTTCAAGCGGCATATAGAACAAATGTTCGATGTGAATATAACCTTCGAGCATGATTTTTATTTCGATACGAAGCCTTCACGCAATTTGTCCGATGTGGCTGAGGAAATCCTTCAGGACATCAATGCGCGTTTGCGTCCTTTTGTTATACTTTTTGGGTGGCTGGATCTCATTTGTTGGATAATGCTGCTCGTTTTGCTTTTTAAGTAGGCTTTAAAACAGTTTTTAGTATTATAAATATTATTTATTTTTTGGTGTTAGCGCTTTATATTTTTATTTGCGTTATATGCATAGTCGAGAGTATCAAAACGTCTATATAACCCGACCTTTCTATGCCATTGACGAGCAACGCAAAAGTGCTGGGCAGCCCACAGCTTTGCCGCTTAAACGTTCCGAGCGCCAAAAGTATATCAAGGTAAGTATCCATTCCTGCTAACTCTTTATATGATTTTGAACTAAAAGTTCTGCTTTATTGCAGTTGACAAGTCTGGGCTATACACGTTCGGAATGGTTATTCTTATTTCGCCAAGGATTCTTTCTATTCATCAGCTGCATTCAGCTCTTTAGCATTTGTTTTGTGGACTATAGCTTATTTTGGTTATTGGCCACCATGTCCTACTATGGACATCAACAAGCTGATTTGGAAGTGCCCAGTTACATTGATTTGGAAGTCAAGGGCGGTGGCTTTGTGGGCGATATAATGCGTGGCATAATCAATGCCTTCCGGCCAATAACCCAGGCAAGAACTTTGGATACACATCGTTGTCTACCGCTGCCCGTTGAACCCAACTACAAGCTCTATATGCAGATATTAATACTTTGTCTATTCACCTGGTTTGTGTTATTGTGTGAGCCATATGCACTACGCATCCGCCACGTTATAATGCATTGGTTCTGTCCGGAAAGAGCTTACGAACGTGCTTTGTATTTGCACAATAAGATATTGACCAAGCGAGGTAATTAGAGTGATGATATTTTGCAGGGTAAATCTTTGTCTGCCAATTACACACAGAAACTTACCCAAGCAGCTAATAAATTCCAGCGACCACACAGACAGATGATCATCAGATCGTTTTATCCCATCCAGCAGGCTTAAGCTTTAGGTATATTTTTATACCCATTACCGTACGGTTTAAGCAAGCCTAAATTGTATGTAATATATAAAAGAAGTCATTGGAGATAATCCAAAGTTACCTGAAATATTGACTAGAGGGTGACTAGAGAAGTCGATATACCCATGTCTATCCGTCGGTCTGCCCGAACGTATGAAGAGATCTCAGAAATTTTAAGAGCTATAGCAACCAAACATTTCAGATTTGAATCCTTATTATTCTATAAGAGCCTCGAAACCTCGAAAAAAAACTAAAAGTTTTAGATGGATAATTCGTTTGTTTATGAAGATAACGTAACCAAATTTGGCAATCGGAAGTTTTTTAGAGATCCCCAGTATTTGATAAATTACATCCGCGCTTGCTGCAAACTTCCTTGTATTTCGCTTGTTTTTGGAAGTTTTTTTGAGCTCTCCAGAAATGTACCAAAGTTTATCAAAATTGGTTGACTATATCATATAGCTCCCATAGAACCAAAAGTGTTTGAAGCAAAATACGACTTAGTTTTGATTAAAATATGTTTGATGGAAGTATCCTAGCAAAATTCGGCAAAGAAATATCGTTTGGAGTACTTCATTCATATAGCGGATTCGATTGCTCTGTGGTAGGTGGTACAGTATATCCCAAAAACTAATTTTCTGGCTGAAGTCATAAAAAGTGTTGACCTTCCAACTGAGACGAAATTTAATTCGTTTTGATCACATTTCAATATAGAAACACATTTTTCGAATATTTTTTGTCTAATCTAAAAATTGTACAATTTGAGCTACTAATTCTACCAGATTATTTTTTTAGTCAGTTTCTTCAAGTTTGCACGCCGTAAGGCACGTGCGGCATTCCTTTATCAGGATCCCGAGGGACACATTAGCTGCCTTAACTGGCTTCGAGCCAAACTGAGCTGGTAAAACAATCTACTCATATTCATAACTCTATAAAAAGTTTTGGATTTTCATTTAAGGTGCTGGTGCTGCCGCTGCCTCCTGGGCAGTATGAGCGGAGAAGTTTGTATTATGTGTGCCAAATCTCTAGACTCGTAAGTGCAGCTTTCAAGTCTTTCAATTATATTACAATATCATGTAATACTTGCAGATCCAGCCGCATACAATGCGATACCTTAGGATGCAAGGGGCTCTACTGTCAGGTGTGTTTTAGTGAGTCAAATAATATCTGTTGTTTGTGCAAGCGACCCATTGATTATGGAGATCTGAGCGATATTTCTGAAGCGCAGTAAGTTATTTGGCGAAAATCTTAGCTCTATCTAATTACAACTTTTAATAATAGAGACTCTTCTGATGATCCAGAAGCGAAATCGTTTACCCAGCTTGAATTGGAAAAATATTGCAGAAAACGCAACATTTCATCAAAAAACAAACCGAAATAATATTATTTGAAAACAAGGCACAAAAAGCCGTTTTTGTTGCAGCGTAAAATATACAGACTGAATAAGAATAAATAAAATACTTTATTTTTAAAGATTTCAAGAAACTTAAAAAATCATAGTTATCCTTGAATTTTAAATTAGTTTAACTTTAAAACTTAAAAGCTTGTATTGAAAAGTCTAACTTTCCAAAGAATGGCAAGCTCTTCAGATAAGGAAAAGTCAATAGATGAAAGTACTACTGTGGAAAAAAATAGAAAGAGTCTTAATAAAAATAAAAGCGAAAGTGAGGCTCAAAAGAGGAGGAGCTCTACCAAGATAAAAATCAAACGCGAATCAGCTGCACGCTTTAAAGAGTATTACTATAATCGACACATCAATGCAAATGCAATGCATCGTAATAGACTAAGTACGAGATATAATAAAGATGCACCAGAAATTGAAGATACTTCTAAGTACGAAGCTGAAGAAATAAAGAAGCGAGCGAAACGAATGAAAGATGGAGAAGAACCTGCTGAAGATGAAGCTCCGATATATCATATGGATACAGAGCCTCGCACTCCAGCAGAGCCCAATGCTGAGAAAGGAGGCATCTGTAAGCGACTGGGCTATGAAATAATAATTTACGTCATATTGGGATATATACTGGGTATAATGATGGTGCTTCTCTGGTATGCTTCTGGATCGGAGAAGAACGAAAGTGATCTAAACTTAAAGTGGTGGTTTATCGTCTTAGCTGTGCTCTCTATGCTTATAGTCTGCAAAAGTCGTGCTGCAAGGTGCGTAAGTTATAGTGTAATGCATCAGTTAAGTTGGCTCTCTTCCAGATGTGTCTTGGTTCTTACAGTGCCAACTCTATGTAGCTACACAGGACGCGCTCTGCTCATAGCTTTGGCCTTCCTTATAGCGACCATGGGTCCGGTTATGAATATAATACAAAATATTGGTAGACTGGGGTATAGTTTAAGTTGCGGACAGTCCCACTTAAAGCAGGCCTTAATACCCATCGTAGATCTCATAAAAGAACCCATACATGGCGTGGAACATGCAGTCTTTCTGACAATCCATGAAGTGCGACGTTCTTTGGAACGTTTGGAAGATGTGCTGCAGCGTTTAGAAGTTGGAGTAATCAATATGTGTAAGTGTAAGGAGGCTTTATGTGAGCTCCAATTTCGCGATAAAAGGGTTTGGGAATCTTTAATTGGTTAGACATATAGTACAGTAAACGTATGTTGGTTTTGCATATTTTGTTCTATTAAATTTCTTGATTATATTGTTGATCGATATTGTTGCCAATAAAATTGCCTATGAGACTAGAGTCAAGATTGAATTTAATTTGGTTCAAGCAGAATGCATGTTTAAACCTAAAAGTTGGATAATATTTCGAATAACTTTCAAACATCTAAAAAACGGTCAGGTTTTCGGAAATTTTACTTTATATGTTTTTAAGTAATTGCAATTAACTTGAGTCATCCATTGCTTTCGTACGATAAACAGATTTCGAGCAATCGAACAAAAATGTTGCTCACAAGCGTTACCTTTTTACTAAGCTGTCAAGTAAAGCAAGCAGTGTACTGCTTTGTGTCCTGCTTTACGCTTATCTGCATTGTCTATGTAAATATTATGGAAATTGGCATTTGCGAGTGTCTTATTTCTCGGATTGCTAGAAAACTATTGTTCGTAGAAATGAAGGACTTATTCTGCAAAGAATTTCAATTACTTATGGGTTAAATTTCCGAAAAAACCTGGAGTTCCATTACCAATTTTGAACTTTAAACCGGCATAGTGCTTGAACCAAATAAACTAAAACCTTCATTTAAGTCTTGTTTTACAGGTATTTTTATTTGCAATAACATCAACTTTTAAATCGTGACTCCAAGATCAGGGGCGTAGCGAGAGCGTTGAATGTAGGGCATGATGAGCCTCAAAATGCCGACTCGATTCAACAAATTATCATCTGCATGAATAGTAATTGCTCGTGAAATATTCGAGATTTGCAGACTGCTGGATGTTTGGGGTGGTGTCACAACCCCCCCACACCCCCACACCCCCCACACCCCCCACACCCCTCTCGCTACACCCCTGTCCAAGCTTTTATACTTAGAACAAGGTCCCTAAAGATCCCTGAAAGCTTTATCCATTACGTTTTTTTTATAGTAACAGATTATTTACAATTCTAACATTTGCTACTTTCAGTCAGATCATATAGCAGCTGCGAACAATGGCTTATCCAACAGCAGGAGTTTTTAGAAAGCCATATGGGAACTCCCTACGAGCGCTGCCTCAGCTCTGGCAACTTTGGAATCAAGCAGTGCCGCACTCAACTTGGTACTGAGAAATGTAATGTAAGGCAACAAATCGAGTGGTTTTGTGAGCATCTCAAGGATTTACAAGGCTTTTTCGTTAAAGGAATAGATATGCAGCAGCAAGCTTTTAATGAGATTTTTGAAAGTGAGCAAGTTTTGGCAATAATTCTTTGGTTTTTGACTTTATTTTAGTTTCTTCAGAGCTACTGCATGGCTTTCTAAAAGTTCGACAAATATTTGAGGTTAGCATAAAATTTGAGCACAAAAGTTACAATAGAACTACTGAAGACCCTATGGATTTGGATAACAAGATAGGCGCGGAAGTGGAATCGCAAAAGCAAAATTTTGTATTGTTATTTATTTGGCTGGATGCTATTATCTTAATACTTATCATATCAGTGCTCTTGAGGTGGGCTAAATATTATAAAAACTGTTATGAAAGCAACATTATTATAAGAGTATGATTCACAGATCCATCTACTTTCGCATGCGCTATTTGCTTAGCAATGACTTTGAAAATGTTTATTTAACATCTGAATTTTTTACCTATGACGAGGAGCAAGAGCATTTTGGAATTTCCAGTATACTTCCACTGCGTGCAGCTGAAGCAGTTAAATATGTCAAGGTATCAATATCATCCATGCATCAACTTACAAAAACTAGAACTTCCCGAATCCTTGCAGCTTAATTCCTTTCGACTGCTTCCAGTAGAATTTAGCCAGATAACGCGTTCATTGCTCTTTATGATCATTACTTGTACCCAGCTTTCCTGCATTTGCTTTACTGAATATTGTCTCTTTCGGATGCTGGCGCTTATGTCTAAACAAGTTTATGAATTCCAAGGACTTGAAGGTTACAAACGTTTACATTTTTTTTTAGTCTTCACTCACGGTTGTACTTGCAGAGCCTGCGTATACGAAAGTTTTGATTAGGAATGGTGGCATGATTGGAAGAGTACTACGTGGCTTAGTTCAAGCATTCGAGCCATTGAGTCAACATTACTTTCTAGACCTGAAACAGTGTGCGCCTTATCCGGAGCTACCAAACTATTTAAGGTATTACGAAATATTTGCACTCTGCTTGCTAGCTTGGTTGTTACTTTTTTGGGAGCCCTACGGACTACGTTGGCGTCATCGCATTATGAGCTGGTTCTATCCAGATGAAGCCCAGCGACGCGCTCGATTTTTATATCATCGCATTTGTTTGGATAGAGGTGGATGCCTTTTATTATTATTACTTCTAACAAATTGCACAATCTTTGTTTTTTTAATACTTAGATGACTTTATAAAAATGGCCAGACGCAGAGCCCGAGTAGTTCACCGGTACGACGATCAAACTGACTTGTTGTTCGGCATGAACTGGATATGTGCTTTGTGGAATTAGTAAGTTATATGATATGTCTAAAAAAAAGTGTATCGTAACTTACTCATATTTCATTATTAAGCTGCAGCTTCCTACATCCTGCGTCCAGCACTTGTTGCATTATATGCAGTCAGCCACTCGATAGGTCTGACATTGAAGTCAATTCAAAATAACTTTATATTAATCGATTCATCTTGCAGTTCCAACTCGGTAAAGTGTGATACAGTGGGCTGCACGGGTATCTATTGCCAGAGTTGCTTCCGTGCATCATATGAGACTTGTTGTCTATGCGGCCGTCCGAGCGATTATGGCGATAACAGCGACCTGTCCGAAATCGAGTGAGCAGCGTAGCCCAAGATCAGCCAAAAAACGTTGTACCATAACATTTTCTGTTTCTATTTTAGAGATTCGTCTGATGATCCTGAAGCGGAACCCTACCGCCCCGATAATATTTATTGTGAGCAGTTGCCATCCGATTAAGTTGATAAGAAAAGTTCGTAGCGGTAAAAGTCAAATCCAGCACTAAATGCATGAATATAAATAAATAAATATAAAAATGATTTAAATAGGATTTTATTTATTTAAAAAAGTACCTTACTTCATTTAACTTTATGGCTTGAAATTTTTTGTATTCTAATAGCTGTTGACACTTGCGTTGATATATAGGGTGGAACATCTGGTGCTTTTGGTTGTTAAACACAACAATTTTAAACATATCCGTCGAAAGTGAATGCTCTTCGATATATGTTTGTCAAGTTGAAAATTACTCAATTTTAGTCATAGATCGATTAAAAACCGAACAGTTAACACTTGTTGTTATTTATATACAGGGTGAGCCATCTGTTGGTTTGGCTTTTAAACTCTCATATTATATGTCAAGTGAAAACTACTTTATTTTAGTCATGGATCGTTTAAATCTGAAAAAATTGAGGCCAGTGTCAACCTGTCGCCGGGAACATCGACGCGCCATCGTTCGTAAGAATGGATCACTTTCGTCTAATTTTACGTGCGAATCTGTATTTACAACCAAATGGATCATAGTTGTTAATTTTTTTTTTGTTAAATATAGTATACAAATAAAACACAATCTTTATTCGAAATGTCTTGAAAGGATCCAAAATCCAACTCCTCTGCCAATTCTCTAATCGTCCATTCTTTGATTGTGTTGGCCAGCCACTGCGTTCATTGTCGTAGAAGGACTCACCGCCACTTCTGAATCGTTCGTGCCACTGGTAGTTGACTGTGTTTTTTTCAATATAGTTTTACAAATGTCAAACCATCAAACTGAAAATTTTATGGAATGTCAATGATGGATGCGGCAATTTAAGAAAAAAAAGGAACATCAAATTGGAGGACTGAGAGCACCACAAGGTGATGATTCCGGCAACTTTTTGATTCAAGTAAATATTAAACGAATGAAAATCGTTTCTGACGACGGTCTCATGACCACTGCAGTGATTGGTTTGGGTATTTATAGAAACAAATGAAAAATAAGTTATTTTCTGAAATAATTTTTTGACCGATCGGTCTTATGTGAGCTACATACATTATCATGATACAGTGCTTAAGAACATCAATGACCAAGGGGACAATTCCGATAGTTGGTTAGTTCGAGCTCTTATTATCTAGATTATGAAACAATTTTCTCTCTTTGTGAAACTGCTTTGTTTTTTATGATCTCAAAAATTTTTGCACAATCTCCTTTATCAATCGAATGCATTCGATTATAAAGCTGATTTGCATAAAGTTTTGCGACTTATTAGTACTTTCTAGTCAAAGGCCCCAGCAGCTAGAGCACGTTAAATTAATATTAAATTTAGTATTAAATACTACATTTAAATTGTTAAAATAAAAATATATAAAATATAAGTTCTTTCTATTACTCCAAGTAGTCTAAAGATAAATAGACGTAAGTCCGAATATATAAATTGTAGATATCAATATTCATTTTTGCTGGTTGAAAATAACGGGGACATGTAGCCGGGTTTGGCTGTCACCTATATTATATCCGTCCAATGTCGCCTTAAAGATCTAGTTTAAATTTCTGGCCTTATTCAGTGTAGTATTTGGATTTTTGCATTCCACTTAAAGCAATGAAAGCTATGTGGTTGCCAAGTTAAGGCTTCATTCGCATCTTACTTTATGCTTTCTTTGGTCAAAGCCTTGCCGTTCCTTTCTCCCAAAAGGTTTAATGCACGCAGAGCAATACACGTAGCTTGCTTTGACCTTACTTGGACAAGAGAATCTTAAAAATTCTGATAAATCGCAGCTTTTATTGGAAAAATGGCATGCCAGCTGTACCGCCTGCTTAACTTCATCATTGCCCAAGTGCTGCTCCCCTTAGGCATCATGTACATAGCATACAGGCGGGCTACTGTTATGCCAGACTTTAAGTTTGTTTGTCACAATGTCATGATTGCCATCAACAACATTGTCGTCTTGCCGGTTGATGTCATCGGCTTGGACAACAACACTTTATTTTCAATTTGTGCGGCATTGCCTTTGGATTGTGCAGTCTTGGAAGTGACGCGTCTGTGTCTTCATCATTGCCCATGATGACGATGCTGACAATGATGATGATGCTGACGGCTTGGTATGGCCACTAAGGCACATTGGCATTGTGAACATAACTTGGCGCACATGTGCACCACAATTAAATGTTCATTAAATGCGACAACGACGACAAGTCCGAGATTGTTTCTCAGCAATTAACGCTGCGTGCTGCTCTTTTGAGTCGAACAAGGATCTCCACACTGATGATGACATTCAACAGTGGTTACATGTCGTTTATTTGGATCTCTTTATGCTGCCTCTAACTTGGCATTGTCCGGCAATGTTCCATGTAATTTACAGCCACTCTATGCGGCGGTGGTCCACAGTCAGCCAGAACCCTTTGCACCTTTTGCTTATTTATTTGAACATAATATTGACGTTTATTTCTATTCCAAGTGGTTCTTTTTCTTTCTATTATATGATATGGGCTTAAACTGTAACATATCGTTTAGCTTGTTCCATTTAGAGCACCCGCGTCTAAGCTCAACCGTGGAATGCCATTTACTTAGGCTTGGTTTGTGCTGAAGACGCAGGCGTTTGATCTGCCCGTTGCTCTTTTCGAATCTTCGCTTGGCGCATTTTATGGGTTTTTAATAAATTCCCATGTTAACGTATTTCTTCTCATTCTTTGTGCTTACATCTTTTATGGTAATGTGTGCACAAGTGTTTATTTGTTATTTAACACCCGCTGTCCGGCCCCGACCGGCCACCATCGAAGTTGACATTTATCTTGCCACCACCACAGAACAAACCACACACAAACAAAGCAGAGGTAATCCTTAACTATACTTGTACATAAAGGGTCATCATATTATTTGAATTTTTGTTGTTCTCTACTTTAAGGTAAAGTTCAGCAGAGATCGGGTTACGGCCAGTGAGTGTACCCGTTTCAGTTCTGAAACTTGAGCACAAACAATTTTGAAGTTTATTGAATGTTAGGTTCTGCAAGGAGGCAATTTGCCGCCTCACAAAAGTTTTCCTATATTGGCAATAGGGCACTAAGTAGTTGCTTATGGAGAACTCTCACCAATGCTAGTTAAAGCAGCCTTTAGATTGGAGCGCTTATTATTTAGTATTAGTGAGTAGGGAAATGAATTAGTGCGTAGGTGTAAGTGGAGAGTAGGTGATAGGGACAGTGTGTTAGAGTGCTAGATACAACGAGCCCGTTCTTATCAATTAGGATAAATAGTCCGATCAGCAGAATGCTGCTTAGGATTTAATATTACTGTATTATTCTGGGCAGGAATTGAAGGATTTGATCCGAAGCCAAATCGGGTCAGTCTTAGAAAGTAACGAGAGAAGTCTGGAATGAAAAAAAGTCGTTGCCGCAGATTTAAAGAAGAGAATTGTCGCAAAGACCAGATATAAGGATATATTTAATAAGTAGCACACCGGGTGAAACCGCATCGAAGTTTGAATGTTTGGAGAACGAGCCACTCCAATTATTACCACTACCAGGATTCATATCTGGATGAGCGTATCGCCGTAAAGAGGAGAAGAATATATATTATCGTAGAATTTGTTGAATTATAAATTTTTAGCTGTAAAAGTAAATTTGATTTGCTATAAATAATATTTTGTGTAAAATGTAGAGGTGGAAAACTATCGATAGGACTATCGGCACTATCGAGCTACCATAGATAGCATCCAGACATTTACGATAGCGCCGATAGTGCTATCGTTAGTTCTCCGATAGTTTTCACATCCCAAAAAGTACAATTTGCGCGTTTATTTGTGGCGTCTGCTAAAAAAATGTTGTGAAAAAATTATTTAAAACAGTGATAGAAGAGGTATAATGCTTACTTTTAAAGTACAGTTTGAGCTCGGTAACCGCAACTAATAGAAATCTAGGTAATTGCACTTATTGAGGAGATTGCAACCACCGAGGAAAAATATATAACTAGAAAAATATTTTTTTTAAACATCTCGATTATTGTTATCTTCACTTTATTCTTATTAATGTTTATCCGAGTCCGAGATTTGGCGACCAAGAGGCAAACACAAAAAAAAGAGAAGTAAAATCTCACAAGCAGGGAAATACTAAAAAACGTCAGATGACAAAAAATTGGCAAAGTCCATTTACTGCGGAAAGGAGTACCCCAGCGGAAATACTTCAAATTTGCACGATCATCTGAAAAGATTCCACCCTGGCTAGGAAAATCATGTCCCAGATTCCAGTACTCCAGTAGATACTGACAATATTGCATCGACAAGCGGCAGTTGTAGATCGTCGATGCATTCTGTAGCTTTACCTAATTGTTTCGGAGAGGCGAACCAGGCACATGGAAGAAAATGTGAACATTCTTTAATTCTTGAACCAAAACTTTTGGATCAGAAAACATTAATATCTTATATGAATTTTCTTGTTTAAAAAGTAAACAAACTTTAAATTTTAATCCAAATATGCATATAATAGTGGTTGGGACTATCGTCGACTATCGATAGTACTATCGTCAACTATCGATGGTTGTGAAATTACTATCGTCGACTATCGGATAGAGTCGACTATCGATAGTTCTCCACCTCTACTGTGATGATAGACCGCAAAAAGGCGGACAATATAGGGGAGAGTGGGGTATCGAGGGCCACGTTTTTATTTTGGTCGATATCTTTGAGAAATACTCAAAAATTTAACATTTCAATTTGGCATGATATTCTAGAAGGACAAACGTAACTCTTGACCACAACAGTTTTTTTTTATCAATTTTTTTTCTCTAACTTTTTTTTGTGCGTGGACCACCCAGTTATAAAATCAAATCCACACAATTTTGATGCAAAATTTTATTAGAATTATAAGGAATGACAAATTAGGTATTAGCATAAAAAAGGAATTTTGTGTGTGGGGAATGTTGGGCCACTTTTCGTCGGGTGAGTATCGTATGTAGCAAACAATACGCATCCACAGCTCAAATACCAATGTAAAAATATGCTTAGGTTAAGAGACGAGATTGACAGTTACGTTGATGTATCCCCCATGGCCCACGATACCCAACTTACCCCTATTTTTTAAACTTAAAATTGTGTTTTGTTTAAAATATCGAAAGCTTTAGGAAATATAAATTTTGTTGTAACATTTAGCCTGGGCATAACCCATAATCCCAGGACATAACTGGAGTACTTAAGCACAACTCATTTGAATTAGTTAAATCGTTTATTATATATTACTTGCTGTTGCTATACTACTAGGAAAAAGTTTGTGGATTTGTTTAGAATGTGTGCACCGAGACCTTTTTGGGATGACCAAAGAAGCCTATAGTTTTCAGCTCAATCATTAGTTCGTGATCATTGCTGATGGCTTTATAGATGGCCTTCTCCAGTTCATCGTATTGAAAGTGTGGCACAAAGGGCATTTCATCAAATGACTGGAACAAAACATTGCCACGTTCGTTACCCACTGCAAGTGAGCTGCCAGAAATTGAAAATCTGTAAGATACGTGAGGTTAATTATTCATAAACGTCTTAATCTTTTCCTTGTACTAACTGCGCAGTTGTGTTAAAAGATGCATCCATTTTATGCGAAGACATTGGATTTAAAATATTGCGTCTAATATCCCAAATATGCACAGCGTGACGATTTAGGGAAACAATAATGGTGGAATGTGTGGGGCTCCAGTTGGCCCAGTGCACTGGCTGAAATTCATCAAAAAGTTCAATCAGTGGTCGTGAAATGCCATCGAGCCAGATGCGCACGTACCTAAGTTAAGACGTCATGGAAGATTAGATTAGCTTTGTTGTGACCTAATTGTGAAAAGGACTTGGAGCAGGGGATGGGGTGGAGGAGAAGGAGGAGGATCAAAAAAAAGGGCTTCTTCTTAGAAGCACCTGAATACAGCAGGTACTGAATACTTTCTGTCTCCTCCTCGTAATGGGGAACATGCAGCCTCTCAGCCATATGGCCAATGGTGCAGTGCCCCATTGCGACTCCTACCACTAACTTGGACGACATGAAAACCTGCTTTAAATATTTTTGAGCTAAAATTCTGCTTACCAGTCGTTGCCACATGTTAAAAACAACTTTGGCGACCACGGAGAAAATTGCATAATATTTACGCATCCGTCATGGCATTTGAGCACCTCCAGGTATTGGTTTTGCTGGTTAAGCGAGCATTTGTGCAAGCAGCCCTCGTCGGTTAACACATAAAATATATCTTTCTGCGTTGGATGTAAGTTTATATGTAGACCCTGTGGATGCCTATTAGACTCACAGGTCAATGAGTTTGGTACGTGCACGTATATACCCTCCGGCCGGCCCTCTACGCGCTGTAGAGTAATTTGTGGAAATCCCAGCAAGTAAGGACTTTTATTGATGCGATAACGCGTCACGGAGCCATCTTGCGCTAGGCTTACAAACGGCTCTACCTCACCGGCAGTACCTTCTTCTGCAGTGTTCTGGTGCACCCAACGTAAGGCAACAACCGGCGAGCAACTAGACGAGCTGCTGCGTTGTGAAACCGCAATTGGGGGATCGTTGGGATTACATATATCACGTACCTCCACACTGCCATCATACAGTCCAATAGCTATCAAGTTGGGCAAATATGGCGAAAAACGCACAGCCGTCACGGGCATGGTGTAGTGAAAAACGCGTTCGGGTTCATCTGGATTCTTGATGCTCCACACATAGACATCGCCATTTTTGGGCACGTGTTGCGCAGAGAATGAGTACAGACCATAGGCTACGACAAATATGTCGCTATTGCTAAGACAAAAGCTGATATCACTGGCGGCTTTACGTTCCCCAAAACTGGGTGAAGGCCTACAACGAAAAAGTAGATTCATAGCATAGGTGTAGTTGGCCCTAGTGCCTAAGCGATCCACGGTTACGAGATCGCGAAAGCGTCGCATGCCGTACTCGTACAAGTTGCTGGAGATCATGCGGCCCATGGTCATGACAGCATTTTTAAAGGATTCACTCTCTACTATCATATTTTCGTGTGTCTGCATAGCTTGGTGGTGCTCATCATCATCGTCTTCGTCGACATGCATTAGGTGCTCCACCGTTTGCGTCATCTGGCTGGCGCTTTGTATGGTGGACATTGTGCCTTGCTTACGTTCTATGGCTTCATGGGTGTCATACATCTCATAGTTGGAGACATAGCTGCTTACATTATACATGTGGATCGCGTGGGTGTTAATACTACGTGTGGATTTTAGCACCAGATCCGTCTGTGCATCATTATCAGAACGTCGACGTACCTTGCCTTTACCCATAGTCAGGTAATCATACTGGCGGTTATCACGTTCCACCATATCGCCATCGGCTGTGCCCTTGAGCGTGGTAACGCTACTCTGCGTATGTAGCAAAATCAGCTCGGACTTGCGCAGTGTTATCTTAATAAAACTGCCTTTGTACTTTTCATCTTGATCGTATGGAATCTCGGACGGCTTATTTAGCATAGGTTCCCCAAATGAAATTGTCTCAGCGGCTATCTAAGCAATTAAATCTAGTCAAAATACAATTCCAACGCTTCGCTAACTAAGCTGTCCACTTACGGCACCCATTAGATCTTCTATTGATTTAGTACTTATACCGACTCCTCCACGTGCGCTGCTACGGGATGAACGGCTTGGACTGGCATATAAGAAGCTTATTCTTTGAATGTCATTTTCAAAGCGCGCGCTAAGTTTCTCAAACTGATGCGAATAGCGATGCCAATGCAAGGTTTTGGGCGTTAAGTCCACATCTTCGTTACCAATTTTTTCTATGACCTAGAAGGTATGACCATATATAATATATTATATGGATTTTAGCTTTAGATCTAGGCCATGAACTTACTTTAAACTGCGTGCGACTATTTAGCTCGTCTTCAACTTGTTGAACAAATGTGTACCCATCCTTTGAATCTTTTTTCTTTTTAAGTTGTTCAACTTCTTCCCCGGTCATGTGTACGCTCTTTTTGTTTTTGCTGTGGTCCTTATCAACCAAGCAAATTTTTTCTTTGTAAAAAATTAAATAAATGAAAAATTCTTTCAATAGTTACCATTGTGTTGCTTTTTATTCTTAAATTTTTTGTTTATATGGTATGCTTTTTCTGGATTTTATAGGAGTTAAACAAAATGTAATTGCAAGAATATTTTATACTTTGAAAAATAATTTCATAATTAGTTTACATTAAAGTCAAAGCTATGTGAAAGCTATATTTATTTCAAAAGTTTTGGTATTTTTAAAAATCATATAAGCATAGTTTTTGAGTTGTCGGTAATGCAGTTTTACAAAAATAGTCAGGCTAAAGATTAGTTTATGTATATTGTAGATCGTTGATTACCAATCTTTAAGCTTTCAATTGAAATTAAAAGTTTACAAAATATTCAGGAACATCTTATTATTATTGATCGTGGACTCAATAGGCGCAATATAGATATCTACAGTGAGCAAAAGTCAGTTGACGTTGAATTTACCGTCAGAAAAAAGAGTTTCTCCACGATTCGTCAGCCAAATACAAAAGTACCAAAAAAGGTCGCATTTGGCAAATAAAAGGAATATTAATAGGGATTGAGCTTAATTTCAATCTCATCAATCAAATCAATGGTTTATAGATCTCGAACTCAATGTTTAAAACCTACTTCTAAAGGTCCGCCGTTCGGTTTCGCTTATAAACTGTAGGCCCCTGTCCTCTTCGAACAGTCATCAATAGAGATCTCCATGTTCCACATAGGGGCGACTGACAAAATAGTCAAGTCAGGGAATTATTATTATTAAGAAACCAAGATATAAAATAATCTCCAACTTCGAAAAGCGCGACGGAGATTTTCGGCATAAGGAGATCTATGGGGATACTGTCACGAGTCAATCAAACGAAACAGCATAAGCTCTTTGGGGAAAGATGATAGCTGATCTAAGTTCAAGAATTGATAAAAATATGGTCAACCATTCGTCTGACAATTGATGATAAGAAATTATTACCGAAGATTTGACCATGCCAAAGATGTGCGCTAAGAATCCTTAGAACAAAAAGTCTACACCAACAAAACTCTTTCTCTTTCCTCGAATTAAGAAGCACGACGGGAAACTGGTTCTGCTGCATGGGCAATGTCCAGGCGGCCGTGCGGGCTTCTTCGTAGAGGAACTCGAAAAGGATCCGAGAAGCAGACAACGTAAAGAAATAATATAGACAGATACATCGATTTTTTTTTTAATTTTTTCTACTAGCCTTCACGAAACTATTTTTTTAGGTTTATTATAAGGTATTTTTTTATGGGATCCGGATTTCCGAAAGGGATATCCCTGCAACCGTTGTTTTCAATCCATCCGTGCATAATAAAATAATGTTGCATATCTTATCTCAATATTTATAAAAACTGTTTTCATGAGTAATAAAATAGTTTATGTTTAAAATCTATATGGAAGTGACAATGCTTAAGGCGACTAGTAATATTTTTATTTTAAAAAAATGGAGAACGTAAGGTCGGGCGAAAACGACTTTGTAAAACTATCTTGCTATAAAATCCGGTATATTGCTTAAAAACATCAAAGACATTTCATTGCCAAATTAGGTTCCTTCATAAAAAACGAAACACAGAAGACTTATAAAGCAACAAATTTTTTTTTACCGACGTTCCTATGGGAGCCATATGATATAGTCAACCGATTTTGATCAAACACAGTGATTGGTTATATTATTGATATTACACAGTGCTTTGGTACCTTAAAAAGATCTGAATGCCGAATTTGGTTAAAATATCTTTACAAACAAACGAAACACAACGAATTTTGTAAAAAAAACGTTTTTTTTGGACCGATTGGTGCTATGGGAGCTATGTGATATAGTCAACCGATTTTGATCAAACACAGTGATTGGGAACTAACGTTCGACTGCCAAATTTGGTTACGATATCTTCATGAACAAACGAGTTATCCATCTAAAACTTTTGTTTTTTTCGAGGTCGTCTGAAACACCCCTATGGGCGCTATATAAATTTACCACGATATCAAAAAAATAAAATACATTTTTCTTCTATGGAATAATATGGGATCTAATGTGAAAGTTTCGTTACTCTAGCTCTTACCATCTCTGAGATATAGGCGTTCAAACGGACGGACAGACGGACGGACAGATGGACATGGGTATATCGACTTCTCTAGTCACTCTGATCATATTTTAGGTAACTTTGGTGTGTCTCCGACGACTGCTTCTATATGTTACATACATTTTCGGATTGCATAAACTTAATATATCCCCTGTACCATACGGTACAGGGTATAAAAATACCATTGCTATATGATTCTATTAAGAATTGTTTTCATCTCATGTTTGATAAAAGGCACATACAATTTGTTTTGCCATTTAAAAATGGACTGATTGATATCTCATTTACTCGCTGTTTTATAATGTTGCATAGCATATGTCCAAATGACTTATACTTAAAGACCTTGGCCCCAAGAGCAATGCTTGGATTTTGTAATTTAATTTAAAATAATCATGTCAACTTCATGTGCCCGTTTATCGCAATACAAGATGATGACCCATTTTCTAAAAAGGTTTGATGTAACCGGAAATTAGTCCTTTTCGGGTTCAGCTATGCGAAACACTTACAAGCCATTAATTTTAAACCATCCTCAAATAATTAAGGTTATTTATAAATTTTTAATTAAATTTTAGTCGCAATCTTTGCCTCGTTAGTTGCTTTGTGCGCTTGCATAAACAGATATTACTTATCAGCAGCACGTGCCAGACCCTTCGTATCCCCAAAAGTTAAAGTTAAACCACATCCGCAAGCAAAACTTCGACAGACTCCAGCAAATACCAGCGCAACATTTCCCCTGCAACTTTAGATAAATTTCAGATAAGGCTAACACCTCTCTCAGCAAACACCACCCACCAAAATCCACCACCCATACAATGTACCCACTCGCAAGGACACGACTCCGGCTGCGGCTCCATGTAAAATTGCAATAAAAATCAGTAACCGTTTAACGCGCGTCTCGTGCGAACGTCACGCGACCGGAGAGCTTCGACTTTCGAGTGAAACCTCTGCCAGCCAGCACAGCAGTAAAAGTGATTCTAGTTACACAAATCTGCATGTATCTTTGAGATACTTTTAAGCTATACAAGTGTATGTTGGCTGGTTTAATACTAAAATAGTAAATTGTCATGCAAATTACAAAAAAAAAGGAAATAAATTGTGTTTGTGCAACAAATATTAGCCTATAATGTCCAGTTTACAACCAAAACAAGATATGATAGCAATGGAGTGCCAAAATGAAAACCCGGTATTAGAAAACTCAATTACGAATGTCGAAAATACAAATGAAGCTCAGTCGCCAGATCTGGCTTTGCCATCGCCAGCAGTGGCTATGGGAAAACTCAAGCAGCCGCAGCAGCAGCAGCACCACCAACAACAACAGTCACAGTACGTCATAAATTCAGCTCCACTCCATGCCAAAGCTACCACGGCGAGCGTGATCACAGGCGGCACACTACATCGGGCCAAAAGTGCGCAGGTACGTAAATGTAATGTTAATTGATGGTAACAAACACACACACACACAAACTAGAGTTGAAGTTTGTGTGTGTGAGTGTGTTTGTGTATGGTAAAAAGATAGCTTTTACCGGCTTGCAAAAAGCAGCTCATAACAAATCGAGGGTTTCTTCTAAAGGATTTGGTAATGTATAAAATATTCAGTCGGCTAATAGGGATGGTGAGGCATCCTCTAAAGAAGTGATAACGACTAAATAAGTTCCAAATTGAAAATAAGTTTTGAAGGTAATGTTGAAAGATATTATTATATTTGATATATAGTTTATATAGATTAATTTTTTGAAGTATCTTATAAATTATGTTAATACAGTTAGGAGGCATATAGTCGTAACCGGAGGCAATAAAGACTTGACCATCTGTATAGAGAAGGATTTATCGACATATGGATAAAGTTATCTTGAAAACTATAAAAAACATAATTTGACTAAAAGAAGCGCATTATCTTCAGTCAGAACAAGTTGTTCTTTAGATGACGTCGGTCGAACCGAAAACGACTTCGCCTTATAAAGATGTTTTTCTTAAATCATCGCAAAACGCGATGATGCCAAGGCGTGTTATTCTTGCAAAAGCTGTTACTCGGTCTTATCGATGTCATACCATCCAAAGTAACTCGTAATTTTCGATTCTTAGCCTTAAAATTTGTTAGATCCAATTGATTATCTATTGAACGACCCATGCAATAGCTAACAGCGGCGCAAATATAGATACAAGATCCATTGTACCATAGATACAAAGCCAACGCCAACCACAGATATGCACACACTCACACACTCACTCACACATACATCCAATATCTGATGGGATGCGTAACGTAAAATTGTAAACTTTTACCGGCAAAAAGCAACCAAGTAGAGCTGCGTCAACTGGCCGGCTACAGCGCTCAATGGAGCTCATTGCATGCGTGTGAGCCTGCGCTGGATGTTGGTCGCTGTGAGAGCCATGTTATGTAAACATCATACAGGC
Organism: Chymomyza amoena; assembly: GCA_037043745.1. Lineage (NCBI taxonomy): Eukaryota > Metazoa > Arthropoda > Insecta > Diptera > Drosophilidae > Chymomyza > Chymomyza amoena. Next base: position 73,109 of record JBAMAX010000240.1, read on the forward strand.
ACAAGCTCAGGATGTGAAAGATGAGGATGCGGGTAGATGGGGTTGACGGTGGTGGTGGGCAGCTGTGCAGAAAAGGCGCCGAGCGAGTGGTCTGCAGCAACTGTGGACTTTCTATGTTCAAAGAGGGGGTTATATTGGATGGTGTTGGTTAAGTCACGTCATTCATCAGTGCGCCGTGATGCGAAATGAATTTGTTGACGCCATTCAAAGCAAATTTGCATACAAGTACTAGGAAGGCCATTTGTTCGCATATATGTACGATAAGTTCGAGTGGGTGGTTGCTCTGCCGGCTGCAGTGGGTGGTCCTGAAGCATACAAATTGAAGCATTGTATGCCACCACTTGACCAGACTCTAGCATTTATAAAAGTGGCAACTACTATTTTATTTTTTCCGGACAGAGTTACACTTGAAAACCAACCAACAGCTATATATGAGCTTGCTCTAAAGTTTTCTCCCCCGCTGGCATGGGGATGCCTTAACTTTTGTAATATTCAAGCTGAACAAATGGTGCGACATAAAAAACGTTCTCTATATGCCTTTGCATCCCCGCTTGCTATCTTTGGCTTTGCTAAACAACCCCGCGCAGCTACCACTGTGGCCAAGATCTGGTATACTGTTTATATTTGCTTTCAATTTTATCCCTGACATCGTTTGCATCCTTTTGTTTGCGCTTTCTATTACGCTTTTTTCTTATGCTCTGGCTTGGCTTTAACAGCATTCAATGCCAATGGCAAAAAGCAATAGACCAACATCATCGGTTGCTTTACTTGCCACCGCATCGTCCTTGCTTGGTTGCGTTGCGTTACGTGTCCTGCTTTGAAGGCCTTGCACTTGCCCGCAATTGAACTTTACTTGGGGTTGTTTGGCCCACAGTGTTGCCTACCGCATTGCGGCGCAGCTCCCCCAGCTTACCACCCACTCGGTGTCGGTCCAACCACCCACTTCACCTCCAGGCCTTGACTCGACGCAGTTTTCCGTTGTTTGTTTTCATTGCGCTGCATGAAAGGACAAACAGCGCCGGCATTCAGCTTGGGCGGGCGTCCTTGCCTGGCTGAATTTATCTGAGCGTCACTTTGCTCTTTGCGCTCTCTTGCTTAATGCTTAACTTCGCGCTCTCTCTCTCTCTCTCTCTTTCACTCTTTTGTTCAGTATTTGTTATTGTCTGCTTCTGGTTCGACTTTCATCTCGGCGTTTTATTTGTTTTGCTTTGAATCTTTTACAGCAACCGTTGTCTCGTGGGGTTAATCAACCTTTTCCAACTTGGATGAGAGTTACACGCAATTGATGCTACTCCCGACAATGGAAGTGAGAAATTAAATTTATTATTATATGAACTTGTCACTGGAGAATGCAGCCGCAGCAATTTTAGTTTGATAGTTTCTTTCAGACTTGGGAAGTTTGAGTTTTGACACTTAATATTTCACTTTCAAATATATTTTTCAAAGTGCTACAGAGATTACGTTTAAATGCGACAAAAGCAAACAGATGAAAATCCAGCTACTTGGCTGACTTCGTATGGATGAAGAGATTCCGGCACGTAAGATGTAAAAGGGTTAAAAACCAAAGATCTAAGCTTTATTTCGCGCTGGATTTTAAAAATATTTTAAGTAAAGATCACCATATCAATGTGTAGCATGACTAAAATAAAGATTGGTTTGGTTATTAAACACTTGTCATTCGGAAAATGCCCGTCAAAAGCGGGTATAAGTTTAGTAGTGGGTGTTAGTTACACCAGAACGGATTCAGCAAAGGTTGTCCTAAATCCGTTGATGCGGAAAAAAAATGATGCGGATAAGGTGATGATAGAAAAAGATTTGTCATGTAACAAATTAAGGTATCTTTGAGTAGTAGAAGGACGACCAAATCTTATTATAAAGGCATCTAGAGGTACAGAAGCTTTATTGCCGTTGAGTTAAAGGCTCGCGTGGATTGGTGCATGGAAACGTGATTTTGTTTGATCATAACCTTAAATTTAATAATCATATTGGATACATTGTAAATAAAGTTAGAGGGGTTTATGATTTTATTGAGCTTCGGCCTAAGGAGTTTAACAACCCTTACACAACAAAGCTTCTTTATATTTCTCTCATTTGTCCAATTTTGGATTATTGTTATATATTATATACTCTATATCATATATCTCTCTAAACTCCTCAAATAAAGAAACACGTTTGTACTTTTGAAACTAGTAACGAATCATGGAATCTTTCCACATGAGCCTGAATCGAATCAGCAAACGAAAGAACGGGTTTTCCAAAAGCAATTTAATTCCAGATGAAGGGATTAAATCTAATGATTGCTGGGGTTTTCCGGAAAAATTGATTATATATCAACTATTTTTTTGTGCAAAGTTGTTGTTAGTTCCTCTATCTCCTTGACGAGCGTAGGACCTCAGTAATGCACTTCCATCTCGTATGATTGTTTGCGATTACTTATAGTATAGTTATAGTAAAGTTAAGTCTTGGAAGTCATGGCCGAAAACCAAGTGTCCAAGACGGACAATGCATTTGGTAAAAAAACGAAATCTTTTCACCATTATAACGATCTTAAATTTTCAGTTGCTTTATTTTTAATTGAAAAACTAGCCATCTAATATAGCCAGACAACAAACTATTTCAGTCTGAAAAAGTTGTTCTTAATCCTTGTTAAATTTTCGTGTAAAACACATTTTTTCACTAAATCCCCAAATCGCTTCCAATCTTTTGTCATATATTATATTATATACTTATATATATGCACACAAATTTTCATATTTATACATTTGATTTATGATTTATTCAATGGCAACAAGAAAATGCATTTGCAGTGGCAGAGGCACAAACAGTGCCTGCCAAAAGCAAAGCACTCAGTGTCCGGTCATTGCGCTTCAAGTACATTCAGCAAATGAAAACACACAAAAAAATAAATATAAAAAATTGACTCCAAGTCCAGTAAATCCGAAAAGTGCATGGAAAACATTTGGCTCGTAAATTGAAATGCATGTAAGCAGATTTGCAATTGCTCAGCCGGACTGTGGCTTAGTTGGTGCTGCGCGTTAATGGAAGCCACTGAAAGTGTTGGCCACTCGGAGGCCGGAGGCAACGCTGGCGGAGATCGCATCAGCTGCATGGCGCCAACATATTTTGCTGTCGCATTAAAATTATGAACGTTGCTGTTGTAAAATTTTGCATAGGAGAGAAAACGCAGCCATGAAGTGTGTAAGCTGCGCATAAATCGTTGACTTGGCAGCGCCAAGATACAAACTATGAAGAGCGTGTATCTTATAGAATGCAGTGGCAATGCAAGCGAAAGAAAGTCAAAGCAAACAAAATAAAAGAATTTATGAGCAACACCGGCAACACCACACACACACACACATACGCAAGTACTCTATGTACGTGTGGCAAATTCCTTAATTTGTAGCTAGCTTGAGGCCAAAAAAACAAACTAAAGATACTATTTGACCGGCACAAACAAAACTTCGGCAGCTTGAATTTTCCTTTATTTTTGTTGTTGTTGTGAATACAAAAGATTTAGGGTCTGCTGGGAAAGCGGCTTTCTTTATAAGCCATCAAAACTACAAGAATTTCACATCACGTGGCAGCTTAGATGTTTGTCTTGGCCAGCCACAACAACGGACACACAAAAATGTATCTAAAGTATCACTTCCAAATGCAATAAATACCACAACGATTACATGGCAGACAGCAAAGAATTTCATTTTCATGTAAACATGCAACAACACACTACAACATTTGATTATATAATTTTGGGGTATTAATGCTGCATAATTTGTAGCTACTAAAGAGCAGTATGAGAATGTATCTTGTGGATACTACACAGGTGCACTGCGTAATGAACAATACGCATATAATTATTGAATAAGCAATCGATGTAGCTACATCATTTCGAAAGCGTTAATAAGTAAATATTTTTCTCCATTGCCCAAGCGCCAGGAAGCAATTCGTTCGTGCGAATGGAGCGACGGTGTCAGAACACCATTTTACCCAGCTGCCATAAATATTTTGTACCCAGGGCCCCATGATAATCAGCGCTGTCAGTTGCTGCCGCCAAGCATGTCGATGCATCTAGCAGATACACAAATATAGCTACACTTGAAAAAAATATTTTGAGCAATGGAAAGAGTATGTAAAAAGGCCTGCGAACCATAAACATGAAAATTTTGTTCGTTTTCGTTTTTGGCTCCCAAATCCGCATTTTTCGATGTGTCTTTCTCCTCATACATACATATTTCCCATACTCTTGAAATCAACCATTATTATCCAAGACATGAACCATATTTTACTCAACCCATGCACTATGTTTGTGTATGTCAATTTAAACAAAAATTCCTTATGAGTTCTAAATACTCTGCACCACATTGCAATCAAATCCGATATACTTATTGGTTACGAACTCCAAAACATATATTTTTGGCAAATTTTGTTCCGAACTAAAAAAATAGTCGAATTTTGCACCAAACACCTTTTTTTTGAAACGATTGGTCCTATAAGGTCCACATGAAATAGTTAACCGATTCGGTACAGTAATGTAAAACTAAAAGAATTACGAAAGCCAAATTTGGTTTCGATAACCGAATTATGCCCTAAAAACTATTTTTTATCGGTCCTACGGTAGCTATATGATATATCCAACCGATTTTGACAAAATTTACTACATTACTGAGAAACTCTAAAAAACTTTCAAGTACCAAATTTGATAACAGACGAAACAGAACAAAGTTTGCATCAAACACGGTTTTTTGATAGATCGGCCCTTGCTAGCTATATGATATGGGGATATCGGGGGGATTTCTATAAAAATGTTGAGTTAGTTAGCCGGACAGACTGGATATCGGTATATCGACTTTTCAAGTCACCCGGACCACACTTTAGGCTAATTTGGGGATTCTCCGACGATAGAAAATGTGGTTTCAAAACGAAACCAAGTAAAATATTATATTTTTTTTTAATAGTAAACTATATGGATTCATTTTCCGTCGCCCAGCCGATTGTTACAAATAGCCAGGCTACTTTTTTCCCGCTCAGTGCATAGAATCTCTCAGATACTGCAAGTTTCAGATGCGCGCCTTATGGCAAATTGGTTGCATCTTGATGTGGCAACAGTGGCTCTGTAAATGTATATTGCCGACAAAATATGTCAAGCATTCTTTGGGCTTTTTAATTAATTTATGCAGTTCAGCGATATTTCCAACGCTTGTTTAAAGTCTGAAGGGAGTTCGGTGGGCCGAAAACCATTTCGGTTTCGGTTCGCGCTCTTCAGTGCTGAGAATTTAATAAATTGCCCTTAAATTATAGAAAAAAAAGAGCGACAAAAAAGCTGGCAAGATTTATGTTCCTCACTTTGTGGTCGACCATATTATGGACTGTATTTAAAGATACAATACAGGAAAGCGTAAAAGCTGGAACTGCGTCGCTTTGATCTGTAGAACTTAAATACGCATTTAATTAATATCGATAATCATTATTATATATGCTCACTTCAACAAAAACGCGTTGTTATATTTCAACAAAATCTTTGTAGGCTTTTTTTTTTTTTCATTTTTCAGTTCGACCCATTAATCCAAAAATGTCTTGTGCTGCGCCCACGTGGAATCTTTTAGTCATTTGGTCATGTTTAGTGTCATTTCGAATATATCTTTTGTGCATTCCGCTTGTTTATTTCACGATACGACGAGGTTCACTTTGACCTTATAAATCAAAGAGAGCAGACCAAATTTGTTCACAATCAAAAGATTTGTATGCGTCTCACTGGCGTCGAGTTCCCCATAAAGTGTTGTTCCGATTTTAATATCTTTTATAGAATCTAAACATAAATTTTTGATTTACGCAATAGTTGTAAAAGAAAAGGCTGAACTCAGGGCCGTGCGTAGGAACTGTATAGTATGTTGTTCTTTGGATTTATTACAAATCATTTCGAAAGTCATCAAGTTATTTAGTTTTTGACAAATTAAAATTAACATCGAACAGTGAATTAACAAATTTATAGGAATACTTTGGAGGCAAACGTGTTGGGTGTTTAACAGCAATTTATAGCTAATTATAATCAAGAGAGATTGGTTAATTTTAAAATATAACATATGGTGTTAAGATTTTTATTGTTGATGGATTCTAATGTACTTTATGATTGTGAGACTTGGCAGCTTTCATTAACACGAGAGTATTCGGTGATTTTTTTAGAAGGTGCTGTCATATACGATATTAAGTTTTTATTTGGGAAATTTTACAGACAAACAATTTCGCAATTTCTTGCTCAGTGTGTGAGAACATACACCTTGCATAAAATTTATAAGTAAAATCTTTGATTCTTTTGCGTTGATATGCTTTCTAATTTGAAGTCTATAGGATGAAGAAGATACATATATCCCAATTTAGAAGCCACTTTCTTCAATATACAGATGGTACAATAATCAATGGTATTACTTTAACTTTTAGCGATTCAGTATGAGGCTATTCATGGATAGAAAACTGGACTGGAACCTGAATCCTGAAGCCATAACCCCTATGTAGGAAGGCTATAGGACTTAATAGGGGTATGTCTTTTAACATAGTCCACTGACTAAACAATGCTATTGTTAGATCAATTCTTGTTTACCAAGTCTCAATTTGGTGGCCTTCACTGGGATAAGAAATCCACTCTAAATAAGCTACGTAAGGTATCAATGGTCTGCAGAACTAATCGTAAGCGGGGCAGCAAGTTCGACACCAAACGCAGAATTATATGCCATTTTATTAGCCACTCTATCAGATCTACGTATGAGAGAGGCAAAAAAATGAAATGACTCAGACTTTGGTCACTCAAGGATTTTTAAGGGAAGCCCGCTCATTCCTGAGTGTAAAACCTATATTCTAACCAGCGATGAGTGTAACGCTGCTGTACCGGGCCCGGCTCAACTAAGATCTTTATGGACGGTAGGCGTGGCGTCTACATAAAACAACTCAACTTGTGAATTTAATTCCTGGACACAGGGTAATTGAGAGAAACTGCATTTCGGAGGAACTGGCAAGACAAGGAACTTCCAGCATCTTCCTTCGTGATAAGGAGTGTCTGGGTATTCCTATGGCCAGCTCATGCAGGATCTTGCAGCAATGTTGGCAGGAAAATAACCAAAGAACTTTGCTGTCTAAACTGAGGTCAATCCGAGCAATCCCCGGACACTAACTGGTGGGAACTCATGTAACGCTAAACGCTCCTCAGCACGACTTCTGCAAAAGTTGTGTCGATTGCGAATAGCTAGAGACGGTGGAGCCTTAACCTAACCTACACATGCAGACCAAATGTGCTAATTTTTAATACCATTTATAAAAAAAAAATATTGATGCCGCCTATAACTCCCTTTAAAATTTGCAATATGGCATATCATTATGTACATATATGCCCCTTCAATCCTTACTCTTAATGGCTGTTATTCAAAGCGGTAGAAACTCTTTGTTTTAATAATGAAGAGTATCTAAAAAAACTCTCCCCATAAAAACATCGCAATTTCCTTTTTTTGGGAATGGATATATCTAAAAGTCATTTCTTAGATCTTACTGTTTTGGCTATACATTGCTTGATAATCAGTTTGTGACGCTAGTCAAAAAATATGAGGTAGCCATTTTGAAAGGATACTACTTTTAGAAACCATAACTGAAGCCGATTTTTTTCTGCCCATAAAGACTTCTTGGTTCCATTTTTATAAGGAAATTATGAACATTAAACTATTTTTCTTTAAAGCAACAATAAAGCAAACAACAACAAAAAAAAACTTCAAGATGCCTTCAAAATTGCAAGAGATTTTTCCGAAAACATTAATACGTGCAAATATCATAAAACAATAAGCTTATTTCAAAAACCATCTGGGAATTCCAAAAAAGAGCTTACGATAATTAAGACCAAGTGCAAATACTAATAAGAAATTCCTGAAAAGTACTTAAGTAAAATAAGTATAACAAACAGACGAGGCCGTCTCATCTGTCTGTCTGAAGACGTTACTATCTATTTGCTCAAGTGCTACAAGTTTAAAGTAAATTAAAATGTACTCCTCAATCATAAATTTATATGTCCACTTGATTAGGGAATTCGCTGAAGTAGCAAAATTTATTATGCCCTTTAAATATCATAACCTCCAAATGGTATGAATTTTGCGAGCTGAGTATGATACATTGGGTAATCTTATCTGAACTTTAACAAATTGTTTACTTTCTTTAAAAAAAACTTGATTCGCTTACTTTATTGCGATATTTTCATGTATTTGCAAACAACATCAACACTTTACACATATGTACAATAAATAAAGCCGAAGGGGTAGATTAGATAGCTCGAGATAAGCGGAGATTAGATACGTGAAATGAAATACGTTTGTAAAGATTGAAGCACTTGGAACTTTCGCAGTATTATATGCTGTCAAATGTTATAAATAGCTAAATGTATATAAAAATAAACTGTTTTTCTTTTGGATTTTTGCGCAAAATTATAAACAAATCAATCATAACTTGGTATCTTTCTAGCTGCTGACGTACTTACTCCATCTAGTATCTAGATACAGGGCAGACATTGCGTTGACGTGGAATTTCTATTTGGAAATATTGCAAGCTGATTGATGTATTTACATAAATCATTCGCTTATTATCTGCTGGAACTAAGCACTATTGTTCACACTAGTTGTTGTTGTTGGGAGCATTTCCATGCATCAAAGTCAGGAGTCTGGAAAAGATTTTTTTCACTTTGTTACATACCATAACTCGTCGTAGTAAAAAAATTATAAAATTGTTGTTGACAGTAAAGCAAAATAGTTTCAACGCCTTTGAGAAATGTCTGATAAAAACCTGATAAGATCGGGTTATCAGGAATAATGCGACATTTCTAGTTAGTCATCGGAACTGACTCGACCGACTTTTGTTTAAACAATTCCGTTTAAGAATTTCCGCTCAAGGCTGTTTTCATTTAGAGACTGACGTCAATGGGTCACATTGTTTGCCAACAACGAACGAATTTTTTTCTATGCCAATTGAAGAGCAATACTTGAAATTGATATAAACCGCCTTTGATTTATGCGCAATTTAAATGATTCGCATAGGTCGTTGGTACATAACAGTGAATCACCAAGGTTTGAGCGAAATCTTTTATTCATATATTCTTTTGAGATCAGGTTTGGAAGAACAAATAAAATGAACGAAAACAGCAAAGTGCATTTTTAAAAGGCCGACTTTAAGATATCTTTAAAATATTACTCTGATACTGATTTTTTGACTTTTCCTCATCATTTAATAAGACGATTACTAAAAGAAAGAGCATATATCTTCGAACGTAGACCCAGCTTTCTCTCAATTGTTTCTGAAGACTAACTTTGCTAGTAAAGTTCTAAATTATAATTTTTTTATAATAGCATAGTACGCAACGGCCTGAAAAGAAACCGAACTTGACATAAGAAATCACTGTCAAAATTCTTAGCGCCAAAAATTTTACTCGCTGGTACGCAATACCAGTGCTGCCCATTTTTCGTGTAATTGACATGCCATCTACCGGCAAAAAACTCAGGTTTGTTTTTGCGTGCTAAAAACAATTGCTTAATTTGCAGAAACAAAGTCGCGTAGGAGAAATAGATGTACAAAAAGTAAAATTTTACTAAAGAGCAGAAAATTTCTGTTTAGGGATCATCTAAGGCTCCAATAACGCAAACAATTGAAAACATCCGAGTACATGTGCAAATCTTTCTGCACCATGGCTTTCAATTGACAATTTTCTGCAAAATGTGAATATTGAATTGAAATAATAATTCCACACTCAGCTCTACTTGTTAAGTACAAGTTTAGCTTCATACTCCTTTTTTTTCTTGAGGTTCGCAAAAATCTATGCAATAATAATAATAAACATTAAGTAATTTATTTTTATGGATATCCATACTATATACTTTTTGGCGCCATCTATTGTTAGTAGTGACATCTATTTGTCAATGGCCGATACTGGGCAGCACTGGTCGCAAAAGGGGCAGCACTTTTTTCTTTCAGGTCGTTTTACACTGCTGTGTACTAGCTTAATAAAAGACTTTTAAACCAGATTTCCGGGGAGGGGTGTGGAAACTCCAAAACCCCACCAAATGCTACACCCATGTTTAAGCTTATATTTTACTTATCAAGACTGTGCCGGTTCTCACTTTCACTAATATTTAGTGATTTATTAATTTAGTGAAAGTGAGAATCGTAAATCGTCGGATTTAAAAGTCTACAAAAAAATTGCATTGCAGAATCACCAAAAATCACTGTCATAGAGTAAAACTCCACATTTCCGGCAACTTCCCCAACCTTTTCGCTAGCTCCCTCTTCTTGACCATTCAAATATTTTACCTCATTAGATGCGGAGGTCTATCAAAACAATTAACAATTGTCGCTGATGATATGAACTTTTCCATTTGTTTCTTTACCACAATCCACACCTAATAGTTAGTGCAAGAAAAGTGTTTACAGAGTGTTCCGAAGGTAACGTTTTCCGCATTAGTTTTGTGCATTTTCATTGAGCATGAAAAATGGAAAGCAAAATAAACGCCGAACGAAAGAATAACAGCAGAGGGCAAAAGTCTGTGGCCAGACAGACATTACATTCCAAGAAACACTTGATTGCATGAAATCTTTCTCTGTTGTTTTAAGCACTTAACCACTTGGTCATAAATTTTAGAAATATTTTCGTCTTGTTGAATGAGGCATCATAATAGATCTAGGAAACGAATTGGGTTAAGTTTATTGCAGTTTCAGCAGAAAGTGCAACGGCCATTGAGAGACGATTCATGTACAGCATAAGGTCGCAACATGTTCTGGACATTCCTTCAGTCACTCACACACTCTTTCAATCAGTCGCTTCATTCATGCACTTCAGCGAGTTAGTGGCTTAATGTGTTGGTCAACTTGAAAGGCAGCGGCAGCTACAGAAACAATGGATTGTAGTGTTTTATCAATGAATGGCAAGCAAATGACTAACACTGCAGAGATCTCCGCGGAGCTACTCGAATCCCAGACAGCACAGACAAAAGCGCTGCAGCTCGTTGTCACAGCTTGGGTTACAAAATGTCGCGACGACTGACGATTGTTTGCGGTAATTTACGGAAACCTGAAGAGTTGTCATTGGCATGCATAATCAGAGCGGGTCTCTTCTTTTTTCCTTTTTTTTTGGGCGCTGCAGGAGATCCAAGAATGAAATATGTACGAGTATCTTAAGAATAAAAATGCTTGAGCTACTGTTACGCTGCAGCAACAATTCACATATCGAGTGTCGCCGAAAAAAACATAATCGAAAGTTGTATTTTTTATTTTACTCAAGCGTCGGCGCTGTCGCATCTTCAAGATACATACTACAAGTTACATATGTAGCAACATGTAGCTGGCTTGCGTCACCCAGTGCCGTATTCTTGCCAGCCAATGTTGCAACAAGCAATTGCTGGGTCATGTAAACAGTGAAACACACCAACGCAATGGCTGCAACGTAGCACTTCAAGTGACAACCTCAAGAGCAACAACAATGCAGATACTGTATCCATAAGATACATAGCCATGTGCAGCCCCAGTGCACTGACATGACAACAACTTACTTCCCTTTTTATTTTTGTATTTTGCTTTTTATCAATTGTGCGTGGCTGTTGTTGTTGGTGTTGCCATCGCCTCGTGGCTGACACTTTTGGCGCGTCTGTAATTGCAATCAATGCGTACTTTGCTTTTGCGCCTGCGTATCTTGAATCTCATGGATGCAATCTGACTTGTTGTTGCCGCTGCCGTGACAGTCGCAGTTACTCCTTTGGCAACTAACTCGACAGTTGCCGCAATTATTGCGGATTTCTTGCAACACACTCTCACACATAGACTCCGACTGGTACTCCTCGCTGTTCCTATGCAAAGCGGCTGCAGCTGTCCACACGGGATGCTGTGGCGCAGGCGCATGAGTCAGACCCATGCAAAGCACATGGAGGAAGTTCTAATTGACTGGGAACCAAGAAGATTGAATCAGCACTCACGCATAGCTAGGCTTTGCGTTGCAAACAACAGCTCGACAAC
>JBAMAX010000243.1:0-15575 GCA_037043745.1 Chymomyza amoena
ACATTGTATATATAAATAATATACAATATAAAATATATATATCGGCGAAAATAAGTGAAGCGGGCCACTTTTTTGGCGGCCTTCTCCGATTTTGATGATTTTTACACAGTTGGTAGAGCTGCTAGCCATTAGTAGCCACGCCCAATTTTATTGCAAAATTCCGATTATTTATCGAGTTATCGATAACTGAAAATCGGGTTTTTCATTTTTAGACTATTTTTTGATAAGCCATATCTTCTAAACACATAAAGATATTGACACAAATTTTTTTTACCATGACAGATAAAATATTAAATTTAAAAAAAAATATTTTTTTTTTATTTTTAAGATTTTTTTTTTTAATTTTTTATCATTTTTAATTTTTAATCTTAAAATTTCGCTGAAAAAGACGCAAAAATAAAAACGCGGTAACTCATAGAACTGCAGAACTTATGCTTATTTTTGTGATGGCACCTCGCATTTTCGCCATAGTAAACAGTCATCGAAAAATGACACAAAAGCATAACTTTTCCGAATTGAAAGATAATAAGTTCAAACTTGACATGAATAATGGTTTTGATATGTTAAGATCAACTTGAAAAGTACCAATGAGTATCATGACCCTGTCTCCAGATATTAAAGGTCAAAGGTCACGAAAATCGGTTTTTTGCAAATAACATTTTCCCAGTATGTATTTTAAAATGTTTCCCATTGTTCTAAATAATTGTAAGGCATAAAATTCTCTACAGCACAATTCTAATTTAAAAATTTAAATAAATTGTAAGCGTATTTTTTCCAAAAATTCAGATTCTATATCAACTGCGAATTCGTTGTCAAAATCACATTCGTCCAAGTCAGACCCGTCCATATCAGAGTCATCTACTTCAGCATCGCTTCTGGTATTCAATAGCTCGCCTTCACTGGGTGTAGGAGTTGGCACTTCCAAGAGCGCTAGAACATCAGCCGAAAGATTTATTTTTTCGCTGGGTCAGACATAAGCTTGAGATTAATGGATCGCTAGTGTCCATACATCTGTGGAAAACATCTTGCATGTTGTTTTGTCTGTTTTCATATATATTTTATATACTTTGTTTCGAGCCTCAGATGCATTTTCATCCACGCAGCCAACTGGAAGAGGTGAGGCGGCAATAATTTTTTGTGTACCAAGGATACTTTTCCTTGTATACTTGGGCTGTTTTCTGCGAGTAAGCTTTACATTTTTCCGTGCGTTTTACTGTTTCCTTTAGCACGAACGATATATCGCTACATTTGGCTTTCTTTGGTGATACTGAAGCAGCATGGACAAGTAAGCATGTGTTGTGGTTTTCCTTCTCAGATAACCTTACCAGAAAAAATATATTGTGTAAATCTCAACCAAGTGCGCACAAAATAAACAGTCAATTTTTAAGGCCGAAGAAAAATTACAGGACAGTTCAAAAAAAAAAGAATTTCATTTTTAAGTTCATTGGAATATTTGCTATTGGAATAAAATGTGTTTTTGAATTTACGTAAAACGGTTTTGGGACCATAGTGCAATGGATCGATTGATATGGAGGGGCATCGCTTAGGAAACTTTAATCCACTAAGGGTTGTAAGGTTATGAATGATGATGAAAAAATCGGTAACTCCCCTAATTGAGAAAGCTATGATTATTTTATGTCATTATTATGGTCGCCTTAGCAGACAGTGCCTTGTAAAAATTACAAATAAATAAATACAAAGTTAAAGCCTTAAAACTTGGTCAGAAATTGGTTTTGCACTTTTTATAAAAAAAATTTTTGAAAGTCACCGTGAATTGTGTCAACAAGTCTCAAAAAATACAAGTTCAAATATCATATAGATCGATTTCTTGCTAATAATATATTATAACACAATATTCATAAAAGGAAATATACAGTGTGCCACAGAAAACCAATTGATTTCAATTCCAATTCTTGGTGCCACAGACATGGCTAACAAGCGGTTTTAAAACCGTTGTTAGCCGTGTCTGTGGCACCAAGAATTGCAATTGCATCGAAATTGAATCGAATTGGTTTTCTGTGGCACCCCTGATTATTTAGTTCTTCATTTACCACAGACATTAAGTGGCTGCATACATAAAAAAGCACCCATTATATGTAGAGTTTATCATTTAAATGCTCAGATTTTTATGAGTTGTCAGCTTGGCAACCATTCCTAACCCAGTAATTTGACCATCCACTTTATTTGCTCAATGAAATTCCACATTTCGAAAAATACTTTTTTTGGGCATTATTTATTATCATAAATTTTTTTCGTTCAACCTTCTTAATGGCATTCTATGAATTTGATAAACAAAATCAAAGAATGCATGATAAGCAAAAATTGGTTTTTCCGTTACTTATAGGGTCAATAGTATTAAAAATTTGACAGGCCATTAGTTGTACGAATTGACGCATAAACACTAACACCTGATAAACCATATAAGATAGGGACTCAAAATTCATAAAAAAAATTCAACAAATGTTAACCATAAGCGGGCCAAGTTCTTGTGACCTAGTAATTTTTTTTTATAATTTAAAAGTCTTTATATCAAATCTTGGCATATTAACAAAATATTAATACTATTAGATAACAGCAGTTATTCGGTTTTTTTTTTTTTTATTTTTTGTTTGTTTTTCTGAGTAATTTCTCAAACTTATTTCTTTGATAGCTTTAGCGTCATTTACATTTCCAAATAATCGACTTAAAAATATGTAGCACAAATAAATCCAAAGCTTTTATATTTCTCAGTTTTCATCAGGGCCCGGAGAAGTCGATCGTTTATCTGCCCTTCTGAACGCCAAGTTCTAAAAGATTCTTATCATCTCCAAAGAAAAAAAAATGATTTAGCTCCCTAGAAGCATTATAAAGTGCCTCAAGAAAGCAAATGCTTTTATGATGATTATATTTTTTTCACCGATTTTGTAACCATATTTTATCAAAATGAGTTCAATATATGATAAAGATCGATCGCTCCAAAATAAGATCCAGACCGGCGAGCAGCAATGGGCAATAAATACATGTTCGCTCACACTTGAATGAGTGAATGACGGCAAGAAATGATCGAGCATAATATTCACTCGCTATATTCACTCGATTATAGCTGGCTGGCACTTACATGCTCGAGGCAACCAATAATGAAAGCTGTACTGCTTCGCTGGATCAAACATGTTTCATTTGAACGACAAATTAGTTTGATTGAATTAAAGACATGGCTGATCGAACTTACTCGTGCATTCATAATGTAATGTTCAAACATAATATTCACACTCATGCTTGCATGATAGAAATGTTCGCTCGATCTTAGTTGGCTGGCACTTAGATGCTCAAGGCAACAAATAATGAATGCTGATACTGCTCCGCTCGATCAAACATGTTTCATTTGAACGACAAATTAGTTTGATTGAATTTAAAACATGATCATGATTCACACTCATGCTTGCATGATGGAAATGTTCGCTCGATCGTAGTTGGCTGGCACTTATGTAGATGCCCGAGGCAGCAAATAATGCAGGCGGAGACCCCTCCACTCGATATAACATGTTGCATTTGAACGACAAATTGGTTTGATTGAATTGTCGACATGGCTTATCGAACTTACTCGAACATTCCCGATGCAGCTTTGTAATCCAGAAGTATAGTACAGTCAAAATTTGTTTTGACCAGGAAAATATGGAATTTCTCTTGCTTAATGTTTTAAGAACCTTCCAAAATTTTTAGCTTTAGCCAAAAAGGTGATCTCATCCCCTCGTAGGGCTTTCCGTTATTTTGACATATGTTTCAGCCCATTTATTTTGAATTCTATAAGGCGTACACAAAAACTTTCAAGGCAGAAAATATTAAAAATTTAATTGAAAATTTTATTTGTCCTTCCTTTACAAAAATTCATATTTTGTGCGGTAGTTGCACCGATTTTAATGAAAACTGAGAGTTACGTCAAAAAATCAATTTAAAGTGTAAGGGATAAATATCAAGTTGATATGTTGAGGGGTTTAGGAGAGAACACGGTAAATCGATTGTAGGGAACGGGGGAAGATATTGACATGATCCAAAGGAATTCTTCTTCTCAGGAAATATGCGCATGAGCTCTTATAATCTCCGAGATCTAGACGGACGAATGGACGAACAGATGAACATTGCTCAATCGCTACGCAAGGTTATGATAGGCATTTTGGTATAAAGGAATTGAGGTATGCCACGCATAAGGAGTTCTGTCCGTTACATACGTTGCACAGATCAAAGGCTTTTTAATGTTCCAATAGTAATAATAATATTATTTGTGAAAGCTAATACTCCGAGAGCTCTGAGACCAGATTAATTCCCGCAATAATTTTAATTATTTGGGATGACTCTGGTTGGTTGGCATCGTTAATTGAGATTTTATGCCTGCCAATAAGGGTAATTTGAGGTAATTAATTTCGTCAATAGCCTTGGAAAATGCTAGCCCAATTGTGATATTTTTTCATAACCTATGCAAGTTGTCGGAGCCCAGAAGCTACTTGACTGGTATACGATTTTTCCTTATCTTAGAAGCTATAAATTGGTATGTTTGCAAATACTACAGAAAGATTTAGGCCCTAATAACACCGTTTCTGGTCAGCTTTTCAACTGCTTCGTTTTCAATAATGTTGCAGTTATAAAGCAGTGTACCTATAACAAGTAGAACCTGGCATTTTGAAAGAATATTTTAATAGCACAATTCTTACCAAAACTCAAGGCTAATGCACCTTAACTTGCAGACTTATTAGCCTTATATAAAAAATATATATCTAGACTTTTGCTAGAAACATCCCTTTGCAGTGTATCCAAATGTCGGAACACGCTCAATTTTTTTTTCTCTAATCGTGTTGTTGTTGACCAATTTACACATGTCATCGTCCCAAGATATGGCTAAACAACAACTGCTTCAAAATCAAAGCTTTACGGCAAAGTAAAACTTTGCTGCATATTTTTAGGCACTTCCAGAAATAGCTGGAAAGTTCAATTCTTGGGATAGGTAAAAATTGAGTAATTAATATTGTTGGAACGGAAGCAGTACTTAGTAGCGTCACTGATAACCAGCCGCGTGCTGGTCAGTGACGCCAGGTCCACACATCGGCGTGGAATTTTCTACGAAATTCCCGGGAGTTTTCGACGAAGTTCTTTTGCCTCGTAAGCCACTAAAATAGACGCATTTCTTAACCGGGCTAATAATGTTTGCACAGTGGGCGGTATTAACTTATGTTGATGTTAAATTAAAGTCATAGCATGAAGGTCGTTTTAAGTACCCGAAAACTTCTGAGATAAACTTAAAGGAGAATATATATTTTTTTGTATTAAATTTTAAATTTTTAAATCTATATAGGTATAAATAAGTTCAAAGTTTTTTTTTGATTTAAGTATTTGTCATCTAACAACACATGACGAAATCGTTGCTTTTAAATAAGAAATTAAATATTAAGTCATTTTGGTTTGATAGCTAGAAAAATAAATGATATTTGAGAAAACATTAAGTTGGCTCAGATTAAAAACTTTCCTTTACAAACATTAAAATTTCATAAGTTTAGTTGTTAAAAAATCTTTGGTTAAAAATATTGTTTTGTTAAACATATATTTTTTATTGACAATTAACCTATTTGTATAAGGTTATGATCCAATATTGAGTTCATAAATTTAATAGCTTTACATTAAACAAGAATAAGCAATGTAAAATAGTTTCAAATAAGAATTAATTAATTATATTTTTTTTTAATTTTTAGAATAATAAAATTCAAGAACTGTGTCAGTTTGGAAGAATCCAAAGTTCCAGCATTGTCAAAGACTTGGATAATGCGTTGATAGAGTGCCGGGATAGTTCTATTAAAAGAGATTACAGCAAGAATTTGGAAGCAGAGTGCTGTTAGGAAAACTCCTATCAAAGTACCCATTAGTGAAAACTTAAAGATGACTGTTCCACAAAATGACCTGTTCCAAAAAGTGCAGCTGGTCAAAAAAAAACACAGATCTTTAAAGAAACTAAAGATAATCTGCTGGTCTAGATTATAAAGTTTCGGATTTTGCAATCTGATATAACAAAATTCCAGTTTCAAATTAGTATTGTCAAATATTCCCAGTAATGGTGACTGAATTTGTAGAAAATAGCCAGAATATTGCAATTACATATTTTACGGGTTAGCTAATTTTTTTTTTGTTATAACATCTTTGAATTAATTTTTAGTTAGCTTTTGATTTGTCAAATTAATTTTGAAAAGTGCGCTATAAGTTAATTATACCAAACTGCTTATTACCTTTTCTAACCGTCCGTACGTATTTAGAGACCCGTATGCAGTAAGATTTTTTCGATTCATGTCTTTAGGAAACAACTTAACTACTTGGCACAAAAACAGGATCAAACAATCTTAACGGAGAGGGTGAAAAATTTTATAATATATTAATATTTAATATGATATAATTTTAAAAACTCCAATTATTTATCGAGTTATCGATAGCTGGATATCGGGTTTTTCATTTTTAGACTATTTTTTGATAAGTCATATCTTCTAAACGCATAAAGATATTGACGCGAATTTTTTTTTTGCTATGACAGAAAAATTATTGAATTAAAAAACAATTCGATTTTTTTTTTACTATTTTTTTTTTTTAATTCTTTAGCATTTTTAGTTATTATTTTTAAATTTCAAAAATGATCTCTCTTTTATGCTTAGAAAATCACTGAAAAAGTCGAAAAAAGAAAAGGCGGTAACTTTTAGAACTGTAGAAGCTCTGCTTATTTTCGTGATGGTACCTCGCATTTTCGCCATACTAAGCAGTCATCAAAAAGGGACAAATAAGCATAGCTTTTCCGAAATGAAAGATATTAAGTTCAAACTAGACATGAATAATGGTTTTCACATTTTAAGATCAATTTTAAAAGTACCAATGAGTATCAAGACCCCCACTCCAGATATCAAAAATCTCAATTTTTGCTCTGGAACGATTAGTTGCAGAAGATTAACCAAAATACAGATTTTGTAGAGCAATTTTTAAAACATTGGTAAACATTTAAATAAAAACTAGTAAAATGTTATTAGCAAAAATCCGATTTTGCGACCTTTGACCTTAAATATCTGGAGTCGGGGTCATGAAACTCTTTTTTTTTAATTTTTTTGTATACATTTTAATCTACAAAATAATTGTTATTGAGTTTAGTCCATTTCCATTTTTCGCTTATAGTTCACATGTGCTTAAAGCAGTAGTTGCTATATGAATTTGTATTTTTATTGTTAAATTATTTAATTTTATTTTTATTTTTATTTTATTTACTCTTGTCAGAATTTTATATAGTGGTTATATATGTAGATAACGTAAACAACGAGCCAAAATCTGAAGGTGTGCGAAATAATGGAACTTACGAAATTAAAGACCTTTTTTCAAAACTAAAATTTTCAAGATTTATTTTTTTTTAGGCTTTTTTAAAGTTAATAAATAAATAATTAAAAATGTATTTACTTTTATACCTCAAATGTTTAAAAGATTGTAATAACTAACTACTGTTCAAATATAAAAAGTTTAAAAAATTAAAAATCAAAGAATATTCAAATTGTTTTTGTTATATCCAGCTATAATTTAGCTGCAAAACTAAAGTTAATATTTTTAAAGCGTTGGCGAAGTAGGATTTCGGCTAAAATAAATAATATTTACGTTTTTCAATATATAAGGTTGTCAAAAAAGTCTTGCGGTATTTCCGCAAGCTTGTCTTTGCAAGCGCGCAGTTCTAGTTGTATTCGTCGCATCGGTTCACGCTAGAGCTTTTTGGAAAGTGCTAACACGTGTTTGATTAATTGTTGTTTGCTTTTAGTCGTTCGTGAGTTATACCGCAAACATGGAGCAAAATAAAGAGAAAATACGGCATATTTTACAGTACTACTACGATAAAGGCAAAAATGCATCTCATGCTGCCAATAAAATTTGTGCAGTTTATGGACCCGATACAGTTTCCATTTCCACCGCACAACGATGGTTTCAACGTTTTCGTTCTGGTGCAGAGGTGATCGAAGATGCGCCACGGTCCGGAAGGCCTGTTGTCGAAAATTGCGATAAAATCGCTGAATTGATCGAAAGAGACCGGCATAGTAGCAGCCGTAGCATCGGCCAAGAGCTGGGCATGAGTCATCAAACCGTTATAAACCATTTGAAGAAGCTTGGATTGAAAAGAAGCTTGATGTATGGGTGCCACACGACTTGACGCAAAAAAACATTTTTGACCGTATGGATGCATGCGAATCGCTTCTGAATCGCAACAAAATCGACCCGTTTTTGAAGCGGATGGTGACTGGCGATGAAAAGTGGGTCACTTACGACAACGTGAAGCGTAAACGGTCGTGGTCGAAAAGCGGGGAAGCTGCCCAGACGGTGGCAAAGCCTGGATTGACGGCCAGGAAGGTTCTTCTGTGTGTTTGGTGGGATTGGCAGGGAATCATCCACTATGAGCTGCTCCCCTATGGGCAAACGCTCAATTCGGACCTGTACTGCCAACAACTGGACCGCTTGAATGCAGCACTCATGCAGAAGAGGCCATCTTTGATCAACAGAGGCCGAATTGTCTTCCATCAGGACAACGCCAGGCCACACACATCTTTGGTGACGCGCCAGAAGCTCCGGGAGCTCGGATGGGAGGTTCGGTTCTTTTGCATCCACCGTATAGTCCGGATCTCGCACCAAGTGATTACCACCTATTTCTGTCCATGACGAACGCGCTTGGTAATCGGAAGTTGTCCACAAGAGAGTCCTGTGAAAATTGGCTCTCCGAGTTTTTTGACAATAGGGAAGCGAGTTTCTATAAGAGGGGCATTATGAAGTTGGCATCTCGTTGGGAACTCGTCATGCATCAAAACGGCGCATATTTGACTTAAATCGCATTATTATAACCAATTTTATGAACAATTGAAAATTCAATAAAAATACCGCAAGACTTTTTGACAACCATATATAATACCCTGGAACTGCAACAAACTACCACTCCGTTTTATAAAGCCCGAAAGTTCGTTGTGTTGACATATGTGAACTTGATATAAGGGGAAACCTTGATATTTTAAAAAAATGCTTATTACGTATAACCTTAACCCGTAGGAGCTTTACCTACGGTATTTAAATTGGGGCAAAATATGGACAATGGATGTATTGCATTGAATTAATATTTATACTTTGTAAGATAAGGGATATATAATGTTTGTGCAAATATGTGTAGTAAAAAAAGTTAAATTCAAAGACAAGCCAAAGGTATTTCCCATGTGTCTATCTATTTCCTTCTGTTACATTAACGCCTAGATCTAGTCTCCAAGATTAAGAGTTAAAATAACCAAACTTTATTTTATGGGTTACTTGTACTTTTGAGGTTAAGTTTGCAACATTTAATAAATATTTTTTATGGGTAAAATGTTTGAAATAAAAAAAACGAATACCAAATAATATAACCAGGCCAAATATCAAAAATAATCGTGATATGGTATTTTCGAGGCTAAAGATGAAATAAGTAGCTGAGTTGGTAGAGTGTTGGTTAGTAAGGATTGATTACCAGTACATGTATAGGTATATATGTATATACCAAAATGCTTATCATAACCTCGGGTAGCGATTGAGTTATGTCCGCCTGTCTGTCCGTTCTTCCATCTAACCGACCGTCCGTATGAGCGCCTAAATCTCGGAGACTAGTAGAGCTAAAGACACCAAACCAGCTGGTGTGCATATTTCCACAGAATATGAAGTGTGTTGAATCATGTGAATATCTTCCCCCGTTCCCCCGTAGTAGATTTTCGCGGTTAGCCAAACCGTTGGTCAATGGTCTCATGCATCCGAATAAACAATATTGAACAAAAACAACAAAAGTTAAGCCATAAATGTTTAAATTTCACCCTCCTTTGCCCATAAACTGCGACAATATTTGACTCTGCGTAATTATGGTAATAATTTTATGTGGTTCTAATGAACAAATTTACATCCAAATTTTATTTGATTTATCCTGTTTTCTCCTACTCCGCTCAACATATCAACTTGATATGTACCCCATATGTGGCCGTCGGTGGCGTAAGTGGTAGTGTACTCGCCTCTAAAACCGAAGGTCGGTGGTTCGATTCCAAGCAGTACCACTGGTGCATTTGCCTAGCACTGGCATCGATAGCTCAAAGACGCTATTTGCCATGAAAGTCTCTATTAATTAAAGACACCGCCGTTCGGATTCGGCTATAAACTGTAGGTCCCTGTTCTGTTCGAACAGTTATTAATAGAGATCCCCTATGCCCCTCCTCCAAGGGGTCTAACAGGGTTTTATTTAGTTTTTTTTTTTTTTTTATGAACCCCATATGGTTTAAATTGATTTTATATTGTACTCTCGGTTCTCATTAAAATCGGTACAAATTTGAAGAACTCGTTGGTATGATTATAGTTTTGCCACAAAAAAACAATGTTCCAATTGGAAAATTCTTAGAAGGAATATGCAGAAATAAAATTTTATCGAGAAAAAAGGTACAGGGTATTACAAGGTCGGATACCGCATCGATTGTATTATATTTTTTTGAAGAATTTTTGCGTTCATCAAATAATTTCGGATCGTCATTACATTTTACAGGCGCCACATGCAATTAAAAAGGAATTTTTTTAGGTGGTGGCATTATTGATATCATGAGATATGCAAAAAGATCCACTCTAATAAGCATGCGTATATGTATATCAATCTTTTTATACCCTGTACCGTACAAAGGGTATATTAAGTTTGTGCAAGCCGAAAATGTATGTAAAATATAGAAGGAGACGTCGGAGGCACCCCAAAGTTACCTAAAATATGATCAGGGTGAATAAAGAAGTCGATATACCCATTTCCGTCTGTCCGCCCGTCCGTCCGTCTGTCAGTCTGTCCGTTTAAACGCCTAGATCTCAGAAGATGGTAAGAGCTAGAGTTACCAAACTTTCACATTAGATCCCATATTAATCCATAGGAGACAAGTTTATTTTATTTTTTTGATATCGGGGATAAATTATATAGCTCCCATGGGGGTGTTTGAGACGACCTCGACAAAAAAAAGGCTTTAGATGGATTATTAATTTGTTCATGAAGATATCGTAACCAATTTTGGTATTTGAAAGTTGTTTATAGTTCCCAAGTACTGTACCAAATTTCATCAAAATCGGTTGACTATATCATATAGCTCCCATAGGACCGATCGGCAAAATAACTTTTTTAAATAAAAATTCGCTATATTTTGTTTTTTAATAAAGATATCGTAACTAGATTTGGCGTTTGGAATTTTTTTAGAGCACTTAAGCAATGTGCCAAATTTGAACAAAATCGGTTGACTATATAATATAGCTCCCATAGGGCCGATCTTCCAAAAAATCGATTTTTAAACAAAATTTGCTGTGTTTCGTTTGTTTGTTGAGATATTGGGACCAAATTTAATATTCGTGAGTATTTTACAGTTCCTAAGCACTGTACTAAATTTAATCCAAATCGGTTGACTATATCATATAGCTCCCATAGGACCAATCGGTCCAAAAAAACCTTTTTTTTACAAAATCCGATGTGTTTCATTTGTTTGTAAAGATATTTGAAATAAATTTGGCATTCAGATCGTTTTTAAGGTATTTAATCACTGTGTCAAATTTAATCAAAATCGGTATATGATATATAGCCCCCATAGGAACGATTGGTCAAAAAAATTTTTTGCTACAAAATTCTTCTGTTTTTGGTTTTTTGTGAAGGAACCGGATTTTATGGCAAGCTAGTGGTATAGAGTATTCCAAAGTCGTCTGCGCCCGACTTTACGTACGCCATTTTTTAAATTTATTTTTGCAAAATTTTCGAAAATTTTTTTATTTGGCGAGCGTCAATCTAGTCTGTTCGGCTGGAGATAAATGTTTCACATATTGTTCAAAATTTAAAATGATTTTGTAAATAATGTTGCCGAGTATTTCAAATATAGCCGCGCCCTAACCTTTATTTTTCATAATTTATACTTCTAAGCAACGTTGAAAAAATATACAAATTTTTAATTTCAATACAATTTATTATGGTAATGATATTCCGAAGAGTGTTGTGCTTATAAAGTTAAGATTTGAGGCTTTTAATAGCTTTTGGTGATCGAGATTAATAACATTTATTATAAGGTGTGGAGTTCCTTGAGAAAATAAAAAAAAATTTTACAAAAAAATTTCCAAAACTTCCTTATAAACTGTAATTTCCGAGCTAATTCGGTAATATGGGGGTTCGAGGTGTTTAGACACCTTAAATTAAAGTTATGGGATAAACGATCAAGTCCAACCGCTACCATTTCAATATTATCTTGCTTCTGTAATCTAGACGTAGAAGAGAACCATTTAAAAATTTGGAAATTTTTTTTTTATATTTATCTTTATATTTATCTTCTATAAGCACTAAAGTGTATCACCACGGTGAACTTTCTCCATTCCAATTTATTAAACATTATCCTCTTCAATTCGCTAATAGATTATGGATTGAAAAATACACTTCATATATTTAACTACTATAAAAAATTGAATTTTAACCACTCATAATTTAAGCCCACTATTTCACATAGCGACCACTGTGCGACGCCCCGCGTTAAAAAATATCTTTGGACAGCGTTAATGCATAGCCCTCAATATATTTATGAGCACATACTTACGTCGCTTATCGGAAATATTGGAATTTCTTTGGCAAAAACACCGCACAGCTATTGGGTGTGCCATAGTACTGCGTTACGCTCTAAAAATTTTATCTTATCGCCGGGTCTTGGACTATCGGCGCAGTATCGAAAAAAAAAGCTGGCAGACGACTACGACTATGTGGGGAACATTGTCGAGTATCGGCAGTCATAAAAGAGAACTCAAAGCGCGCAGAACGTTGTACAGCAAGCCCGGCAGCCATTAGAAAAATAAACAAATTTTTTATATACATATTACATACATAATTCTGCGTGCCATTTACAATAACAACGAAGAATATTAAGAAAACGATAAAACTAAAAAACACACCCAACTATTAAAGTAAAAATTATTTACAATATCACGATTGTAATTTACATTCCTCAACGTAACTGTGAGTGTTTGTGTAAAAGTGTGTGTGTATTTGAAAAAAAAAAAACACAAAAACAACAACAAAATGCAATTACAACAACTTTTATACGCCACGCTGCTCATCTTTGCGATACTGCTCTGCCAGAGCAGCACGTCAACAGATGCCCGCCGCCTGGTCTTCTATAATCCCAAGCCCAAGGTGGTCACCAGTCAGCTGCTTATCACCCACAAACGCTCTAAGCCCTGTCCACAGGGCCGCATGAGGGATCACCGGGATCGCTGTCGGCGCGCCATTATCTTTGGACGCAATAAGTGATAAGTTCCTGAAGCGCAACAAAAGCTGGCCAACAAGTTCAACTTACTTAGAATACTAACTAATTTTTTTTTTATATTTTTTTTTTTCAACTACTTTTAAGCCTTATTTATTGGCCTTGGCCATTTAAGCGTTTAAACGCTTTAGTCATTATCATAGTCATATTTATATTTAGTTATTATTTTAAGTCATGCAAATTGTTTGTTTTCCATAGTAAATTGCATAATGTCTCAAAAAACTCGAGTTCTGTTTAATATTTAATAATATAATTATTAACAAAAAATAAATACTTAATGAAAATTGTAATTAAAAAATGTATATATAGCTAAATTATTTAAATGGCAACCAAGTGTGGTTAGGGCGTTTGGGGCCTTTGCAGCAAACTTTTTTTACATAGACATTTAATTAAAAATCTATCAGTTTTAATTAATTCCAAACAAGCTGTAACATCTTTGATTTGTAACCAAGTTCCTAGAAACTATACGAGTATACAAATGCAAAGCTTCGGGTTTATAAATAGCAAATTGCACGTTATAAAGATATGGGAAACCCAGTAACGTATTATAAAGATATTTCTATATGCAGTGTCATAAAGTTCAATGGCATTTAAAAAGTTTTAAAAATTTCAGTACACAATTTAAATATTTTAACAAAATGCTTGATAAATAAATCGATTGGCATGACTAACTACCGGAAGTTAGGGTCTTATATACTTATGAAGAAATTACAAGTGACACTATATATACACTCATAGCTTAAATTTATGTCTCTCCATACGATACCGGATATTATATGGAATATGATATACGAGGGTGGATTGATAAGTTTCCGGCCTGACCAAGAAAAACAACTTTTTAAGAATTTTTTTTTTTATTTCTCAACATAATCTCCTCCAAGGCTGATATAGACTGATTCGTCAAGTTCCTCAAAATACCCATTTACAGCTTCGATTACTTCTTCATTGTCCGCAAATCTCTTACCGCCAAGCCATTTTTTGAGGTTAGGAAACAGATAATAGGCACTCGGGGCTAGGTCTGGAGTGTAGGGAGGGTGCGGCATCAATTCAAACTTCAGATCGTTGGTTTTAGCCATCGCAACGATTGACTTGTGCGCTGGTGCGTTATCGTGATGAAACCAGATTCTTTTCTTCGCCAGATGAGGTCAAACGTTGCAATAAGTCTGCGTAGTATTGACCAGTGATAGTTTTACCCTTTTCAAGGTAATCAATGTATATAATACCTCTTGCATCCCAAAAAACAGTAGCCATAGCCTTGTTCGCTGAAAAAAATGTTTTTGCCTTCTTTGGAGTTGGTTCCCCTGGTCCAATCCACTGTTTAGACTGTTCTTTGGTTTCAGTAGTGTAGTGGTGGAACCAAGTTTCTACAACGGTTATGAATCGACGCAAAAATTCGCTTGGATTACGCTTATACAACGTCAAATTTGCGGTAGAAATGTTTTTTCGAATCAATTTTTGGTCGACTGTTAGCAAACGCGGCACCCATCTTGCGCAGAGCTTTTCCATATGCAAATGTTGGAGCAAAATATTTTGCACACGTTCATATGACATCTTACAGGTCTCAGCTATCTCACGCACTTTTAATCTGCGGTCTTCCAGCACTATTTGATGGATTTTTTCGATCATATCTGAAATTGTGACCTCAACAGGCCGTCCTGAGCGAGGCTCACACGACCTTTTTTAAATTCGGAAACCCACTGCTTAATGGTTGAATATGATGGGTAGGATGTCCCCAGTGTTGCGTCCATCTCTTTTTTAATTTCCTTCGGCTTTAACCCCTTCAAATAGAAGTATTTGTAGACAGCACGATTTTCCAGCTTTTCCATTTTCAAGAAAAACACAGAGGCGTCTTGTTCAGTGTGCTCGCAAATCTAAACTAACATGGCGATCGGGCTGAAACTATAGCTACAAGCTATCTAAGGATGGTACTATAGAACGCCACCTCAAGGTAGGCCTAGTGGCGCCATCTCTTGGTCAAGCCGGAAACTTATCAATCCACCCTCGTATAGTAATTTTAGAATATAATAGACTTTACGTGATCATCTAGTGCTTTTGCTGAGCTTTCATTTTCAGCGACTCTTAAATAGAAATAGAAGTCCCCATATTGACTGAAATTTTTAAATTGTTTATGGTAAGAAACATTTTAGAAAGTAGAGCATTTTTAATATTATAATAATACAAATCGTATAATCGTATTGTTTTTTTTTTTTTTAATAGACACTATGAAAAAAAATAAAATAC
>JBAMAX010000245.1:0-14430 GCA_037043745.1 Chymomyza amoena
ATATTTTTTCATCCATACACGTGTTAGCGTTACCAGCTCGACTTTTTTCTCGCATCCTACAAAGTATGCTACATATTTTCGAACGCTATGGCTTAAAATTCACAAACAGTTTTAGCAGTCTGTAGTCAATACGCGCTTATTTGCTGAATCGAATAATTTGCTACTTTTTTTTTATTGTTTTAATTTCGGTTTTACTTTTTGTTTATGGATTATGGTTGGATAAAAGCAGCTCATCGAGGTGAACTGGCTCAACTCGGTCTTTTTTTCGAAGTGAGCCAACTCACTCATTTGGCTCACTGGCTCACTTGCTGATAGCTCACGGGCCGATAGTGAGAACTGAAGTAAAAATATTACTTATTTTTAAATTTTGTTCTCTTTAAACTAACAAAACAAACTTTTAATTAAAAATATATTTTTTTAGCTCCCTTCATTGGGAATATAACAAAATTATAAGATAAAATATAACAGAAAATTAAAAACAAAATAAACATTCTTTGAGATGGTGGCTGAGCAGCTCTTTGTACTGTGTTCTGTGCTGTAAAATACACTCTTTGTCCATTTTCTAAATGCACAGCTAAGTGAACAACAGAAGGGTGTCTCTCATGAATAGGAAAAGAAAATATTCGCCAAACTGCTTCATTACTACTGACATAGCGGCCCATTTGGTATTGGGTAACTTCATCATTGGAATTCTCTGCACCAATTCCAATCACAGCCATATCACTCCCTTTGGTTACATATTTGCAAATGTATTTAATAGATTTCACTGAATGGCAAGATTCAACGTTGATGTGTGCTTTGAATGTCTTTGATAAAATGGGTGAATATGGAACAATCCAACGATTATCTATTTCAATATCTTGTTGATTTAATTTGACAATTGTTGATTTTCCATTGTCTGCTGTCGATCTGCGACGATACAATGGATAACCGTCATTACCAGTAATTGTTTCCGATATTAATGTCCGTGGATATCGTTTTGAACATTTACCATCCATCATACACGGTGAATTTTGATTAAGAGTTCCACAGGGACCATGTATCATGTTTTTGATAACTACCTCATGCAATCCAGGATCTACTTGTACATTAGGGATTTCAGCTGGTATCACTGCATCAACTTCATTTGGCCTTATCTTTTCAACCAACCAAATCAAAATGTGTGCATGTGGCAATCCTCGTTTCTGCCACTCCACAGAATACATCCAGCAGCGTGTCTCACCAAACACATTATGTTTTACGATGAAATCCATTAAAGATTTCAACTTTTGTCTAAAGACTCTGGCTGTAATATCATGACGATCAATGGGTGATTGCCCAGGGAATAACTCCTGCTTGATTTCTATCCATTGCGGATTGCATGTAAATGTGATGAACAAATCTGCTGTACCATAATGACGAACATACGACATGGCATCTTGAGCATATTCGTGCATATGCCGAGGGCTTCCGATGTATGTTGCTGGAAGAATAGTCATCCGACCGATTAGGTATGAATTGGTTTGTGAATTTAAAAAAATACTCAAAATTTACATGTTATGCAAAAACATCAGGCTTTCCACGTTCTTCGGTTTAAGTAAAGACCTTCTTTTTCGCACTGTTTCACCTGCGCTGGAAAAAATGCGCTCACAGGGCACAGATGTGGCGACTATGCAGAGCCGTTTTAACATGTATGTGTAAAGTAAGTTCCTGGCAAGCTATTGTGTATGATTTCAGCACCGTTTGCTCTTTTTCAATAAAGTGCACTGTTATTGCGAGATAGCTCTCGTTGGCAACTGATGTCAGCAGCCATCTGTCGTGGGCAGACCGCTGTAGACGCACTGAGCTGATCTACAATAGCACCTGCATACTCATCCCGAATTTTTGGGGAGCAAAACATTCGTCAACGTCTTCCTTGTCGGGAGGGTATAGCCTGGAGAGGTGTGAGACGTCGTGAAGAAGTTTTTGGAACTCAGGTTCCTCCACTATTCTAAAGGCATGGTGGCCCTTGGCAATCATTTTCTTATCACTTGCCGGTCAATCTGCGAAGATTTGCTCGCCGGAATTGGTTTGTGGACAAACGAAGTGATTTTTTGTTGAGTAGTTTCCAGAACAACTGAGCTTTCCACGTTTTGTCGTATAATGTAATGTTCACTTCGTGCCCCACATTGGACGTCAATTTATGTATTGTTCCCAACGCATTATTGAGTAGATGTTATATCCAATACTCCTTCCAATATTATCATCCCTTGGGCTCCAAAATTCAGCTAGCAAAGACAGCCGATGGTGGGGTACGATGATGATTATTTTGGAGGTACGACATTAACATAAAATAAAATTTGTGTGGAGGCCCCTGCCAGGTTATATTATATCATGACATTAAAGAAGAAACGGACAGACGATGCAACCAGATACCAACGATGTCATTTACGGGTGAATGTTGCTAGTTGGTTTTGCAACATTCCGCGTCTTTACCCACTCCATTCTATTCCATTATAATATAATTTATTTACTTAATCGATTTACAAAAAAAAACTTCATAATTCATAATTTCAGGCTTTGAGTGGTTTTTAGATTATAACTTTTAAATTGTTTCAGATTACGTAATTGCCTATCTTTTCATGTTTTGTGTTTTGTCTTGTATTTAATATAGGGTATTATGTATAGCTTTACATGAATATATATAATAATATAAAATATAAATTAAAGTGACATTAAGGTATATGAATAGTTCAGGGTGATCGATATTTTAAGTCTTCATTATAGTTTGGTGTTTGTTGTTGTTTTTCTTTCTTATTTGTTTTGATTGCTTCAAAATTTTAAAGTTTTAATCGTTTTAATAGAGATAAGCACTTAGCAATCTTGTTTACATATGTGTTCTTGTAACTTTTTTTTTTATAATTTGTTTGTTTTCTTTACAGCTTTGGTTATTTCGTTTTTTTATGTTTTCATTTTGGTACCATTTACTTTTTTTTCTTTACATTATCTTATTTTTTTTTTGTTTTTGTCTTAGTTTTGTTTTGATCTTAATGATTGTTTACATATTTAAATTTTTATTGGTTTAGTTAAGTAGATACTAATAATCAACCTTTTATATTTTTGAACAAGTTATTAAAATAAAGGGACCCAAGTATTTAATACTACTTTTATATACAATATTTTTTATTTTTTTTTTTTGTAGAAAAACTCACCCACCATCCAATCCGTGTCGAAGGCCTTCCCACGATGTATGGTGCTGCTCAAAAGTAAAGGCTTATAAAAGTTAGTCATGAATACTGGGTCGGATATAAATTTAGGTTTTTTTGCTTTTGGATTGGTTAAAGTTAACATACAAATTAAATGGTATCAAAAGATCGTTTTTCAAATATTAGTGAGTTAACACTTGCTTGACTTGCTAATGTACATATGTATGTAAGTAATTTTGTAATAGTTTAGAAAAACTATATATATATGCATATATAGCGATATATAACATATATATGTATATATTTCTATTTATTCTTTTTTTCTTTTGTTCTTTTTCACGTTTAGTAGTTTTTTTTGGATAATGCAATACCAAAATATCGAGTATGGGGATGCCAGACTACTGAGTTTGGGAACTAGTGCATGGGCACCTTTTATCGATATGATTGTTTATTCGTTTTTATTCAAATTTAAATTTTATTTTAATTATTGTTCTAATTTGCGAATTTTTATTTATAATGTGTACCATATTTGATTTGTACCCTATCGCTCATGACTATGTACATTACAATAACGGTCTCAATAGCTGCTGGATGCTTGGTTTTTAAATGCCTATTTAAATTGCCTTGTGGCTTACAGTTTACGACACTTTTGCAAATCTTACATTTAGCCTATTGCGTTCCCAAGTCCTCAAAATGATTCCAAATTTCGCTGTGCTTTCTAATTAACGACATTGTATAATAAGTTTAACGAACAACACGCGCCAAAAAAGTGCACGTTCACTTTGCGAACGCCAATTGAGAAGAACGCATAATAAGCCATAAGAGTGAGTGAGAAAAACTGAACTACTGAGTCAAAATGAGCCATAAGAGTGAATGAGAAAAACTGAACTACTGAGTCAAAATGAGCTAGTGAGCCAAAATGACCCATATTGAAGGAACCAGCTCAGTGGCTCAGTTCAGTGAGCCATTCATTTTAGCTCACTCACTCATGAGCTACCCAAGTCTAATGTAAACACATCCACACATCTACCATGGCACTAATAATCCACAACTCTATACAATAACAACAACAAAGAACAAACATCAATGCCTTTGACCTTGACACAATAGCAGTAACAATACACACACTTCAATTTGCCATTGTTTTTGCACACATTCCGGCTAACAATCATTTTACCATACAAAATCTCACAAACACTTTCAATAACAACAAAAAACACCTTTACTAAACACAGGCGACTTTAATAGTTGGCATATAAGTTGTTGGGGTGCACAACGCAACAGCAGAGGCACACACACATACATAGACCTCTCACTAGCATCACAAATTCAACAGCAATATCCTCAACACTATCATATATGCCATTAAATCACATCCAACGTAATATTAATTTGTCAAACCGTCGATAATTCTTGTATTTACATTGTTACCCCAGTGGCAACAACTAGTTGAACAATATAGTTGAACAACAACTAAATACACTTTTTAATATACTCAAATTATATTGCAACGAAAACTATTTTGTAGTAGCAGCAGGTGACTTGAACCAAAAAGGTAACATAACATTCTCCAACGAAGGTTAAATGAGAATTCAATCGCATTCAAATGTAATTTGTAGGCGTCAACACAACTATCTTTTGACACAGTATACTCTCATGGTCGACTCAGGACTGCATATAATTATTGTAGAAATACTAATAGCACAAACTGTCTACATGCCTTGCCTTAAGGCTGTGTCCGGCGACGACTGTGCTTTATTAGCAGCATTACCAAATATCATCCATGGTGGTGGCAGTAGTGGGTCCGTCGGTTGTGCGACGATTGCCATTTGTTGGAGTGTTGGCCATCCGCAAAGGGCTCTACCATATCAGGTATTTCAGCAAGAGCCAGGCGAGTTTGCAGCGAAGTAGTAATTTTTACTCTGCAAAATACAATTATTAATGCGATTGACATTCGGTGCACTTACGCTCATGCTTACCTTTTAGTGCGAGTTACCAAGTCTGCAATATGTTGATAAACTTTACTTTAAACGTCTTTGTTTTCTTCAACAAGTGTATATGCAAAGCAGGTGTCGTCTTGCTGGCCTTTATTTTAGTTTAGCCAATTTGTAAAATGGCGCCAGTCCAGCGTGCCTTAATAGGTGGCAGCTCGCCATTGCCTGCAATATGGCCAGCTGATAAAAATAGTGTGCAAAAATAAACTATAGATATGGCAGCCCCCCTAACGACAGTGCAATATTTTTCAGCACTGTTAAGACAGCTGGAAAATAGGTTCTTTAAATTATGGCGCTCTACTGACTATGCAGCTCTTAAAATACTTTGCCAACAAGTATTAAACAAACGAATATGTGCAATTATAATTTTAAACAAACAGTAAATGCATTGATTGTGCGTACTTCAAATTGGAGTTTTGCAAGTTAAATTTACTGTATACAAATTAATATTTTTATGACGCTAAACACAGGCGACTTTAATAGTTGGGGAGCACAACGCAACAGCAGAGGCGACACTCTGTAATATGGATTAATACCTCTCAACAATGGCACACAGAGACCTCTCACTAGCATCACCCAACATTGCCATGCATCAATCACGCAACTCATAATTTAGTCCAACTCGCCAATAAAAAATTTGCAATAACATAACCAAATCCAAAACAGAACTAAGAGACGGTGTGTCAGTCAGCATTACGCTATTCACAAACATGGCGCCAGTACTCAAGCACCGTCCGATCTGTAAATAAAAGCAGACAATTGCAATAGTAAAACACAAAAGTGTTTATGAACCACAATATACGCAGGCAGAAATAAAACAACCCTTCCAACAAAACCAATAATTTTATCCTGGTGCCGCTCTGCTCATAAGCCATGTAGCAGGAGCTTACCCTTAGTCTGCCACATGCTGTCTCTAAGGTTACAGTGGTGTTGTCGCCATCACTGTAATTTGAGAGCAAAAATATGTGCAGATGCTTTTTTGCAAGAATGCAGGTGCGAGCTTTACCTGAGTTTTTTGTTACTAAGAGCTTGTATTTTTTTGTCCTCAATCCAGAAATCTGGCCTTTGCTGAGCCATGGTTCCTGGATGAGAACGACATCTACTTCGCCCTTATCACATCTATACACGAGAAGCATCCGAATCTATCAATTTCGTACAATGGGGAAAAAAGTGGCTGGTCCAACTGGAGGGCAGCACGTTACTTGTTAATGTAGAACGGCTTTAAGCCGACTGAGTTCATATCATTAATTTTTGTTTTATGTTCAAGGAACTTTTTTTGGAAAAGGTGATCTATTTTAACGGTGATTTTTTTGGGGGGAACCCGACACTCATTTTTTACCTGAAAGGTTTTTTGGGTTAGGAGGGATATCATCCCTTTTTGTTGCGCTAAATGTCATTATTTTGCAAGTTATATTCTCCATTTTTTCGCGAATAAGTAATAACAGGAAATCCAATATATTCGATCGTATGATCTATACTATAACTCTGTATGCGCACTGCACAATAATACTGCTTTAATTTTATTGCTGCTTTTGTAAAAAGAACACGTAAGCTCCCTGCGCGTTGCTTGGCCATCTCACCCGTCGTACAATACTGTCGTTGGCCTCGTACCAAACTTGTTTACCATTCTGCCTTTCTCCTATAATGGCTGTATAGTGCCCTTCCGTCATTGCGAATCCATGATGGAATATGGCATTGATCATCTTATATCTGGCAGCGTTAATTTTGTACATTCCCGACTGAATACCTTTGATTGGACATTTCATAACTTTCTCCCATGTTCCGGTATTTTCATAATATCGCATGAAAAGTAGCTGAACTATAAGTATTTCTCCAGCGATTAGTTCTGATGTTTGATGAAGGTTATTTCTGGAGCAATTGTTGCATGTTGCGTCTTGCAAATCTTCTGATTTGAAAGCATCGTCCAGCAAAGTCTGGAATGTTACAGTTTTCTTTGTTGCTAATTCAATAGACAACGGAAGAACGACATCCTCCTGTGACGTCGTGCTAACGAATTTGCAGTGTATACATGTTCTTTTGAAAATGGTGGTATGTTTCACAGCGGTACGTAGCAAATCGACTTTTTGGAATAAATCTCTTATGAATTCAGCCACATCTTGTTGAGTCCGGGTCAAATACTTGGGATCATCATCGTCGTCAACAAAATTTCTGACGCGTAAAACGTTGAGATCTTGTTTTGAATAGTTAATATAAAAATTTTATTTACAAAACCTATAAGGAAACGAGGAAGACTTTACTGCGACGAGATTCAGTAACTCGGTTTTATTCCATTAAAAAAATATGACATATATTGACATATTCTATAATAAACACACATCGTTTTTATTGATGATCGTTTTTCAAGTTATCAAAAGTAGGTCGAAAAGTTTGTCTCATCAAAAATTCGATCGTGACGATTTTTGTAGCATGATTTATTACGAATTCCGACTTGGAGTTTCTTGACAATAGTTCAACAATGAGATTCATTCGACTTTTGGGGATGAAGTTTTGCATTACATTTTTTAAGACTTTGTTTTGCAGAATTCAATTTTCCGTCTGTCACTCATCGACGGATTTCTTAAAGGTTGATATCATCGATAGATTGAGACATCCGTGTTCATTAATTCTACGAGTATACATTCAATATTGCATAAAAATTTGGGCGCCAAGAGGATTTGTTTGCATTAGGTACGCATCTAAAGTGCTTCGAGCTTCATAAAGAACAGATGTTTCGCAAATTAAACTCCTGTACTATAAAAATGGCGGACGTAAAGTCGGGCGCGGACGACTTTAGGATACCCTGTACCACTAGCTACAATAAAGTCCGATTTCTTCACAAAAAACCAAAAACAGAAGAATTTTTAAGCAAAAAATTTTTTTTTGTCGATCGTTCCTATGGGAGCTATATGATATAGTCAACCGATTTAAAAAATTTGACGACGGTGCTTAAATACCTAAAAAAGATATGAACGCCAAAGTTATTTCAAATATCTTACAAACAAACAAAACACATCGAATTTTGTATAAAAAACGTGTTTTTGGACCGATTGGTCCTATAGGAGCTATATGATCTAGTCAAACGACTTGGATTAAATTTGGTACAGTGCTTAGGAACTATAAAATACTCACGAATGTCAAATTTGGTCCCAATATCTTAACAAACAAAACGAAACACAACAAATTTTGTTAAAAAATCGATGTTTTGGAAGATCGGACCTATGGGAGCTATATGATATAGTCAACCGATTTTGTTCAAATTTGGCACATTGCTTAAGTGGTCTAAAAAATTTCCAAACGCCAAATCTGGTTAGGATATCTTTATTAAAAAACGAAATATAGCCAATTTTTCTTTAAAAAAGTTATTTTGGCCGATCGGTCCTATGGGAGCTATATGATATAGTCAACCGATTTTGATCAAATTTGGTACAGTGATTGGGAACTATAAAAAACTTTCGATTGCCAAATTTCGTTACGATATCTTCATAAACAAACGAATTATTCATCTAAAACGCTTTTTTTTTTCGAGGTCGTCTCAAACACCCCCATGGGAGCTATATAATTTATCCCCGATATCAAAAAAATAAAATAAACTTGCCTCCTATGGAATAATATGGGATCTAATTTGAAAGTTTGGTAACTCTAGCTCTTACCATCTCTGAGATCTAGGCGTTCACTCGGACGGACGGACGGACGGACGGACAGACAGACGGACAGACGGACATGGGTATATCGACTTCTCTATTCACCCTGATCATATTTTAGGTAACTTTGGGGTGTCTCCGACGTCTCCTTCTATATGTTACATACATTTTCGGCTTGCACAAACTTAATATACCCTTGGACCATACGGTACAGGGTATAAAAATTAGGCACAATGCATAAATAGCGACCCTCGTATAAAAGCGTTCGGACAGTAAAAAAATATATTTCTTATAAATGTTTTTCTTTTCGTGGCGCTTTTAATGACCGAATGATTTAGGAGACGTTTTTCCACAGTAGGCGTCCAAAAGTCTTTAATAATAAATCAATAAAGACACTACAAAGATACCTTACTCATACAAAACCAAAAGTTAATAAAAATCTGATTCAAAACGATTCGTTTACATTTGTAACAAAAGCAAACGTTCAAACTATTTCTCTTCTCAATTTTTAACAATAAATAATTCGTTTGCTTGAGTGTCTACTGTACGCAGCGTGTCAACTGCAAGGTCTTGCACTGCTGCGCTGAGCTTTGCTGCGTTGCGCTGCCGCTATCGCTGCCTCTGCCGCCGCCTCAGTCGACGCTCTGCCTACTGCGCATTCGTTTTGAATGCTGAAAACGAGGCGGCGCAGCTGCGTCGGCAGTTCGTTCGTTGTTCGGGTGCTCGGGCCAAGCACTTCGTTTGGGGCGCTGAGCAACTCACGAAGACTTTTCTCTCTATCTCTCTCTCAAACTTGCCCCACGCCTCTCTCTCGCACTCGTTGAATCTCCTATGGAGAAAAATCTCTTAACTGACGATGAACCGCCAGCTCATGGTATAATAAGTAAAGGTAAAGTACTCCGAACCTACCGAAATCTTATTTTTTGTGTGGGCGACAAAGCGAAAAAAAAACCACCCTCGTTGCTGTTGTCGTGCATAAGCAAACACACATGCATATGCACATATGCATACAAAATTATTTTTTGTTGCTAATGCTTGCAATAAACGCTGCACAAAATAACTGCATATGCTTAAAAACAATGCGCAGACACAACCTTCCTCATGAACATTCGCAACGAAAATGAAATTAAGAATTGTCGTGCGAGTGAAATTTCAGAGTACTTTACCTTTACTTATTATACCATGCGCCAGCTGAAAATGAAAACTGCATACACGCACACATAGAAAAAATACATGGCGCGTATACCCTGCAGGAATTCGGTGTCATTTAAGTGGCCTCAACTACTCTAAACGTTACTAGTTCTTATATGGTTCAAATAAGAACTGTTGTGGAATAGGAAAATGCGGTAAACGAGAGCGCGCTTCGCTCACGGCTTACGCTCTCAAATTTGTGTTCGCTCAATTGAGCGAGCTGCTCTCTCGTTTTTTGTAT
Organism: Chymomyza amoena; assembly: GCA_037043745.1. Lineage (NCBI taxonomy): Eukaryota > Metazoa > Arthropoda > Insecta > Diptera > Drosophilidae > Chymomyza > Chymomyza amoena. The sequence continues at coordinate 10,232 of JBAMAX010000245.1, forward strand.
TTTTTTAACGCAACAAGAACAAACAAGCATTCTTTAAGGGTGGGTTGTGGCCATGGTATAATTATACAGGTAACGTACTCCGAACCTACCGAAATCTTATTTTTTGTGTGGACAAAAAAGCGAGAAAGCGGAAAAAAAACCACCCTCGTTGCTGTTGTCGTGCATAAGCAAACACACATACATATGCACATATGCATACAAAATTATTTTTTGTTGCTAATGCTTGCAATAAACGCTGCACAAAATAACTGCTTATGCTTAAAAACAATGCGCAGACACAACCTTCCTCATGAACATTCGCAACGAAAATGAAATTAAGAAATGTTGTGGGAGTGAAATTTCAGAGTACTTTACCTTTACTTATTATACCATGGTTGTGGCTATTTTTTTTTTTTTTGTGTATGCATAAAAACAACAAAGGAATAAAAGGCAAAAGAAGCTGCTGCAAAAATTAGGCGTCAGTACAAAGTGCAAATCAGTGCGATCGATTGTAAATATATTGAAAATCAATTGTTTTAATAATTAAAATAAGTAACAATTTAAAAAGCAAATCAGTGCGGTAATAGAAAAACAATTATTTAAATATAATAAAAGAAAAGTTGCCAAAACACAAGGTGAGTTACATACATATGTATTTGCTATTTACAGTGTGCCACAAAACTCATGGTACAGCAGGCAATTTTACACTTAAATGCGAATTCCTCCCCAATTGTTTAAATTTTCCAAAAACTAATGATGAGGTTTTCTTAAATATATATTTTTAAACAATAAACAAAAAAAAAAACAACAATTCAATAACAATTAACAATAAAATTCTAAAAAACTAAAAAATGGCAGTAATTCAGCGCCACAAAAGTTATGGTACACTTAGATGTATACCGAATTTACGTTGTTGCAGCTGGTTTGTTTTGGTTTTTGTAACGGGACTTTTTTGTATATGCTTTGTTTTACTTTTGTATGCGCGTGTGGGAATTTTCCGCTGCCAAAATGTGCATTATTAACTGCAAACGTGACGCGTACGCTCCTTTCAATTGAAGAACGCAAAATATTATTGAATGTACACGTAAAAGATGGAAATTCGTATTCCGCAATTGGAAAATTTTTGTCAAGACCCCGGTCAAGAGTCCAAAAGGTCATAACTCCTTTAAAAAACGAAGATTGGGTTAAAAACAAGCCCAGGAATGGTCATCCGACAAAATTAAATAATAGAGACAAACGTAGCGTTAAACATATTATAGACAAAGACCCATTCCAAAGCGATGTAAAAGTCAGTTCGATTATCTCGACAACACTTCAAAAGACTGTGCATCCGGAAACCATTCGAAGTACCATAAAATAGTTCGGAATTTGCTCGTACACACCACGACAAAAGCCACATGTCACAAAGAAAAACAGGCTTAAGCGACTTGCGTTTGCTAAAACGTACAGGCATTATCCCGCCACGTTCTAACGCCAAGTTTTATTCTCCAATACGTCGAAATATAACATTTTTAGATCAGATGGGCACTACAGGGTTCGGCGGCGGCCTGGAGATGCCTACAAACCCAAATACACAATTAAGACGGTTAAGCACGGTAGTGGTGGTCAAATAGTTTGGGGTTGTATGGGTGCTGCAGGCGTCGAGAGCTTGGAATTTATAGATGACACTATGGATCATAAAACATACATTGAAATTCTTAAAAAAAAACATCCAACATAGTCCCGATCTCCTTGGTCTTGGGTCAAATTTCCACTTTTATCAGACAATGACCCAAAAACACACTGCATTGAATACTCGTCGGATGACCATTCCTGGGCTTGTTTTTAGCCCAATCTTCGTTTTTTAAAGGAGTTATGACCTTTTGGACTCTTGACCGGGGTCTTGACAAAAATTTTCCAATTGCGGAATACGAATTTCCATCTTTTACGTGTACATTCAATAATATTTTGCGTTCTTCAATTGTCAGCTCCTTACGCGTCACGTTTGCAGTTAATAATGCACATTTTGGCAGCGGAAAATTCCCACACGCGCATACAAAAGTAAAACAAAGCATATACAAAAAAGTCCCGTTACAAAAACCAAAACAAACCAGCTGCAACAACGTAAATTCGGTATACCGTCTAAGTGTACCATGACTTTTGTGGCGCTGAATTACTGCCATTTTTTAGTTTTTTTTTAATTTTATTGTTAATTGTTATTGAATTGTTGTTTTTTTTTTGTTTATTGTTTAAAAATATATATTTAAGAAAACCTTATCATTAGTTTTTGGAAAATTTAAACAATTGGGGAGGAATTCGCATTTAAGTGTAAAATCTGCCTGCTGTACCATGAGTTTTGTGGCACACTGTATGTTTATACAAACATACAGTGTGCCGCAAGAGCCATAGTACAGCAGGCGATTTTACACTTAAATGCGAATTCCTCCCAAATTGTTTAAATTTTCCAAAAACTAATGATATATTTTCTTAAATGTATATTTTTAAATAATAAACAAAAAAAAAAACAACGTTTGCAGTTAATAATGCACATTTTGGCAGCGGAAAATTCCCACACGCGCATACAAAAGTAAAGCAAAGCATATACAAAAAAGTCCCGTTACAAAAACCAAAACAAACCAGCTGCAACAACGTAAATTCGGTATACTATCTAAGTGTACCATAACTTTTGTGGCGCTGAATTACTGCCATTTTTTAGTTTTTTTAGAATTTTATTGTTAATTGTTATTGAATTGTTGTTTTTTTTTTTGTTTATTGTTTAAAAATATATATTTAAGAAAACCTCATCATTAGTTTTTGGAAAATTTAAACAATTTGGGAGGAATTCGCATTTAAGTGTAAAATCGCCTGCTGTACTATGACTTTTGTGGCACACTGTATGAAGACACATTACATATAATTGCATTGCATGTGCATAAAGAATGTTGTAAGTAATATTTGTAACAAAATTTTTTATCTGCAGTTAAATTCTGCTCACAGACGCATGTCAACTAAGGTAAGTAAAAATACCAATAATTTGTTTTTTTATTGTTTAAATATACATAAATAAATATGAACGCATTTATACAAAAATTGTTTTTTGTGCTCTATAGAGACATTTCTTGCATCTATTAGTTGATGGCTATGAGGAATCAGGCCCGTCATTCCGTGCTTTGATATTTGTGTGAGATCTTGCACAAAGACGTTTTAATGGAGCTTTACATATGTATTTGGGGAAAACGTCTCTAAGCCATTTCGAAAACTTTTGTGGCATTTTATAAGGTAAGCATCATACATTACATACATTACGAAATTAAAAAAATAAATAATAATTAAAACTCTCTTTACAGAAGAAATACAAATTCAGTCGGCAATATTAAATCTCTCGGACAACAGCTCCCCAGAACGGCAACTAATGAACAAAAACTACCTTATAGTATTTTTAAGTAATAATAATTTTCTTATTTTAAGTTGTATTATAAATTATTTGTTATGTAATATTTTGTTTGATTATATAATTGTATTAATTTTGTAATTTAATTAATTTATATTTTTAATTTGTATTTAAAATTAATTATATTCAATATTTTAAGTAAAATTGTATGTTTATACATATGTTAAGATAATTTTTAATGTTTTTAATTTAAATTGTTATTATTTTTGTTTAGTAATTAATTTTATTTATGTAACTTGTATAATAATAATAATAATGTTCAAATTGTAAATTTAAAGTAGTTTCATTTTTGGGCAGTATATTCCAGTCTGGAACAAAAATTACTAGTAAAATTAAAGACCATATTTACCAACCTACAACTAAATGCAAAGAACTATTAATTTTCTATATCAAATGGACTAGTTTTGAATTCGTTAGAAGCGACTTGTTACATTCTAATAAGCTGCTACTAGTTTTGTTCAATATGCGCCGGACCAGTTTGAAACCAGTTGAACATCATACCCGAAAATTCTGGTTGCCTGCAATGACAGCCCCATGTTAAACATACTAGAATTTTCAGAGCAAACATACTAGGTTTCGGACAAACAGTTGCACAACGGGGCGGTTCAAAACCAGTTTGCGACTGTAATGTTTTCCTGCAGGGTAACTATAAAATAGCGTTAGCGTGCTCACGTATACATCATGGATATACACAACTACAATTCATTCGAGTTGGCTCCAGTAAAGAACCTTCGGTCCGTGCTTTTTGGGGTGAACCCGACAAGCACGTTCACGACCGAGGCGTACTGAT